>ML783753.1:408596-427740 GCA_009831015.1 Picea engelmannii
AATAGTCGATCGACATCTACAGAATCTCATCTTTCCAATGGTGTTGTCAGATCTTAATTTGGAGCTCAGGAAGGGATTGAAAAGTTCCCTGCAAGTTTAAGTGTCATTTTTCCATTTGCAATTCAAAAACCCTAAACGATCCTCTGTAAACAATGTCTGATATGGAAACAGAGATTTGATTTGATGTTGCCAACCCAGGAGTACAGCCTCTGTTAGCTGTTGATAATCTTGACTTTCCTCAGTGTGCCTCTTTGTAAGCCCCTGTTAGCTGCGGAAAGTATGCACTTTCCACAGCGCGCCACTTTGTAGAAGACCCTCCTTAGCTGTTGAAAGCATGTATCTTTGACAGCGCACCACTAGAGAACTAATTTAAGAACCTTTTAAGATTTGACACTTTCAACAGCGCGCCAACTAGTGAAACGATCTCCTTAGCTTTTGAAAGTGGGCACTTTCCACAGTGCATAATGAACCTTTGAAAACAAGTTAGCTGTGGAAAGTAAAAAAAATGACAATTTTGAAAAAGAAGACTTTACAATCCAAATTTAAGTCAAACCAAAATCTAAAATTTTGCAGCTAAAAGACTCAACAATGAATCGAGGAAACCATCAATAACCATGCTATCCACCGTAAAACCTGACCAAAATGACGGTGCTATTTTGGGAGTTAACAGCAGCAATAGATTAAAAAAATATTATAGAGGTTAACTTGGCAACAAGAGAAAAAATCTCACAAAAATCAATTCCCTCAACCTGGGAATAACCCTTTGCTACTAACCGATCTTTGTATTTCTCTACTTTTCCTTCTGCATTCAGCTTCTTTTTAAATACCCATTTGTTGCCAATGGGCTTTCTTCCAGTCGACAACTCCACTAGATCCCAAGCCTCATTCTTATCCAAAGATTCCATTTCTTCGTTCATGGCCCTTTTCCAGAGATTTCCATCCTCTAAATCCACTGCCTCCCTGATAGTTCTAGGATCAACATCAGTAATAGACAAAGAAAAATTTGAACGGAAATCAGATGGTGTATACCTTTCCGGTAGACTTCTTTCTCGAACCGATCTCCTCAATACTGGAGTATGAGGATCTTCTTCTTCGGATTCATGTTCTTCTGTAGAGTCTAACTCATCATCATTTAAATCAAACTATATTTTCTCTGATTCCTCCTTACTTGGTAGGACTTCCTATTTAACAACATCCCTCGTTTCTCTAAATACCACATCTCGGCTATACACTACCTTCTTAGTTTCTGGCTTCCAAAGCTTATAACCTTTGACACCATCTTTACATCCAATAAAGATACACTTTTCAGACTTATTATCTAGCTTACTCGTGTTTTCCTTTGGAACATGAACATATGCATCACATCCAAATATCTTGAGATGTGTGAGAGAAGGTTCCTTACCAGTCCACACCTCTTGTGGAGTCTTGTCATCCAACGCTGATGAGGGTGATCTGTTGACCAGGTAACATGCAATACCCACTGCCTCTGCCCATAATTCTTGCCCTAACCCGACACCACTGAGCATGCACCTTGCTTTTTCCATCAACGTCTTGTTCATCCTTTCTGCAACTCCATTATGTTGAGGTGTATATGGAGTAGTCTTCTACCTTGCTATACCACACTTCTTACATAATTCTTCAAATTCATTCCCACAGAACTCTCCGCCATTATTTGTCCTCGGTACCTTAATTCTTTTCTTTGTTTGATTCTCAACAAGAGTCTTAAACTCTTTAAACCTGTCAAAGACTTCAGATTTCTTCCTCGGGAAATATATCCAAGCATTCCTCGAGAATTCATCTATAAATGAGACATAGTACACAGATTTTCCCAATAATGGGACCGACACAAGTTCAAAAAAATCAGTGTGAACTAGCTGTAAACTTCCTTCTACGCTCGTTACACCAGAGGGGAATCTAACCCAATTTTGCTTCCCATATAGAAAATGTTCACAGAAATCAAAATCCAGAGAGCAGTTATACATACCTTCAACCATACCTTTACCGTGTAGTAGTCGAAGACCCTTCTCTCCGATATGCCCCAGTCTTTGATGCCACAACATAACCTTTTCTCTAGAGACTGTGGGAGTTCTTTCTTCTTCAACTCCAATATCAAGAACAATGGAACTATTACACCCATCACTAATAGTGATTCCTTGTAGCTTATACATAGTTCCAAACCGAACTCCCTTTAGCAACACCATTTCTCCTCGAACCATCCTGCAGGTTTTCTTTTCAAATATTGGTTTTACCCCTGCAACATCCATTTTACTTACAGAAATCAAATTTCTAGCCAAATATGGGATGTGCAGAACACCAAGCAGTGTTCTAATCCTTCTATCTATGAGCCTCAACTTGAATTTTCCTCGTCCTATGATTCTGGTTGTTGAATCATCACCTAAGAAAACATTACCTCCATCATACCTTTCATATTCGCAAAACCACTCCCTATGGGGAGTCATATGAAAGGATGCACCGGAGTCAACCAACCATGCCTCATGATCTACATGTGTGCTTGAAGAAGCCAAGTACACATCCCCTCCTTCTTCCTTGGAGATATTTTCTTTTGTAGAAGGAGATTCTACAAATCCCTTCTTTTCTCAACTTTGGATCTACACTGCATCTTGTAGTGCCCTTTTTTTCCACATCTCCAACATACCTTTACAAACTTTCTGGGAGATTTAGATCTACCCTTAGACTTAGATCTCCCACTTGAGAAATTAGATCTATTTCTTTCCTGGGAACGTCCTCTTGCAAATAATGTGTATGTGATATGTCCTTCCATGTTCTTTGTCTCATCTCCTTCGAAAACATAGATGAGACCACTTCATCAAACTTCAAGGAAGTTGTATTACTACCTATGGCCACAACCAGACTATCCCACGAGTCTGGTAAAGAACACAATAAACTGATACAATTATCTTCATCTGAAATTTTAATCTCAACAAATACTAACTGACTTACCACAGTATTGAAGGCGTTCAAATTCTCTGCCACCGAGTCTCCATCTCTCATCCTTAGGTTATACAGCTTCTTTCTCAGGAATAGTTTATTCACTAGGGATTTAGACTCATACAAATTCCCAAACTTATCCCATAAATCCTTGCTTGTAGCTTCTTCTGACACATTCAGTAATATTGAATCTGAGAGACACAGTCGGATTGTGCTCTTTGCCTTCCGATCCAACTTTTTCCAGTCATCTGCTGAAGTTCCTGTAGGTGAAATACCTATATCTACCGCGATCCATTGATCTCTTTCCACCAACAGATCTTCCATCTTGAGCTTCCACAACTCAAAACTTTGCCCATTAAACTTCTTGATCTCCATCTTCGAATTGCTTGCCATTTCTTTTCACCTGAAAAATCAATACCACAGATCTCCCACTGTAACAAGGCTTATCACAGTCTCGAGCCAAACCCTTGACCACAAAGGCATCCCCCTGAAGCCAACAAAGCTCTGATACCAAATGTAGATTTTAACCTTATACAATATTTACTGCAAACAGATTTTTAGTAAAAGAACAAAAAAGATACAATGACAAATGCAAACATTACACAGAGATTTTTCTCCTGGAAACCTAAACCAAGAAAACCAACATATTCTATATTCATTCATAGTGATACATTGTTTACAATACAATATACATATAGGATCCAATGGCATCCAAAACCCTAACCCAATGACCTAGATTAGTCAACAACCCTAATTCCTTAACTGGAAATAGAAAACCATCGGCAAAAAACTATGTGCCAAAAAACCACCTAAATATGTGACACTACTACTCATGCAAAGAATATAACAGATACCCAACAATAAAGACATGAGCAACTCATTGTCTTGTGAAGTGTATCTGGTGGTCCACTTCATGAGAACATCATGAATACATAACATAATTCCATATATCCATAATAAATAATCTTGTATTTACTATCCATTTTACATATTTACTTGACTTCATATGGAATACAATACGTGTATATAAATACACATGGGGAAGGATAAGTTATGTTCTTGTCAAAGTTCACGACTTATCATAGAGAAAAGGTCATGACTTGTCATAGACTTATCATTTACATTATAATGCCTATTTACATATTAACAAACCTATAACATATTATTAAATGATAAAAAATGTAATATATTTTAGGTATATTACAAGTCTTCCCCCCTTAAAAATGTTTTATTCTCAAAGCATAGTTATAGAAGATTTATATCTTGCTCTGGCTTGTAATATTGTCTCTTGATTCTCCATTATTGATTTTGTGATCATTGAGGAACTGAGATGATAAAATCCTTTAAGCGTTGAGAAGAACTGTTGAATTGTAAAGGAGTATTCCCACCTGTTAGTCTATAAACTTGCACTCGACTGGTAAGGGCAAGCTAGGGCATCATTGATTTTATTGCAAAATGTTTTTTAGAGTTTTATGATTTGGTTTTGGTATAATGGCTGAAAAATGGGTCAAGTTTACATCATGTCATGAAAATCAAGATTAAAACATTGGATATCCAATTAGCTTAAAAATAGGTAGGTACATAAATGGAATAAACCAATTCAAGAAAAGGAATGTGAAATCTTCAATTTGTCAACTTCACAAAGTTCAGTTTCAATATATTATAAAGAAACAAGGGTATCAGCTTGAAATCATTACTTGAAAGATTATCTCTACAGCAAAATCTTCATTGTATAAATTAACATTCAAGAACCAAAAGCATCGCAATTTGAATAATAAATTCAAGCATGAAGAATGAGATAACAGAGTAGAAAAAAGAAGGTCTAACCATCCATATGCCTTTTCTATTGAGTGTCAATTGAACATAAATTTCTTTTACAATAAGCTCCATAAAAAGTTGCTCTGGATCTCCAATTTCCCCCCCCCCCCTCTTCCTCTCATTCTATAGAGTTTATATAGAAACAATACATAATAATCAAGATCCAAAATAAATGGATCTGAAAACCTCCTCATCTATGTTTAGTTTCTTGTTTCAAATAATCAAGGAGAATATCCAATCTGATCTCCAATTCGAATTGATGAGGTGGCTTGTCAACTGCTATCCATGAGATTTTTCAGGAAAACAAATCTGGTAAATTCCTGAAAAATAGGGTCCAACAATCAATTTGAATATCTTAAATGGTGATAGATGTGAAAAAACTGAGAGAGGTTTTTGTGAAGGGACATTTTCCCAACAAAAACCTCTTTTGGTTTCATCAAATTCATCTCCAGTTGTTCTGCAACCCTTCTTGAAGAAGAAGACTAAAACAGGAAAATATAACAAAGTATTTCATGTAGCTTATCAGAAAATTAGCCTTCAAAGATCAATTTGAATCTCTTAAATGGTGATATCTGTGTAAAAACTAAGAGAGGTTTTTGTGAAGGGGCATGTTCCCAACAAAAACCTCTTTTGGTTTCAACAAATTCATCTCCAGCTGTTTTTCAACCCCTCTTGAAGAAAAAGACTAAAACAGGTAAAATAACATAGAATTTTCTGTAGCTTTTCTGGTTCTTCTTTTAATGATTCTTTGCATCTAATGGTACTTCTGCCAATTCTGAAATAGTGTTTCCATCTTTGCTATGTTTCCCTGTGTAGCCACGAGCCTTTGAACCTTCACAAGGCATATCATTGTTGACAAATTTTTCTTCTATGTTTGAACCATTAGTTACTTTTGGTTCCATTTCAATCTCTGTTTTCTTGCAATCTTTAGAAGGTGCAGTTTCATTCAAGTTTAAGGCAACACTAGGTTCCTTGTTGAATTGAGCCTATATTTATTAGTATCCCTGGTTGAATTTCTTCAAGGTTTTTGTGATACACACGCACCTTTTTTCCTCTTTCCTTTGACTGCAACGTTCTTTTTGCTAGTGGATGGTATTTCAGACTTGACTGCAATGAGATCATTATCTGACTCTGTCTCTTCTTTGACATCTTCCTCAGGAAGCATTTCATTTTCAGGCTCCCATCTAGGTCTCTTACTCCTACTCTTCTTAGTTACCTTGATATCAGAAGATTCGTCTTTTACAGGGTTTTTATCAGCAATATCTTGACTTTGTTTAATAGTTTTCCTCCCTCTACCCTTTTTCGGCTTATTGGATTGAGTAATAGGTTTTAAGGATTCTGTGAGCCAATTCCAGGGTTTCTGTAGTTCATTCAGGGCAGACATGACTAGGGTTTTAATCAGGACTTGATGGAACAAACTACCCTTGGCATTAGTGGAAATCGATTGTACCTTCTTGGCCATTTTTGTCAAACTTTTAAGCAGGAAATAAGGAAGGTTTAAAGAGTAGTCACCGTTTCGATGCATCAATATTTTGATATGGTAGATGTAGATCAAAGAAAACCTCCCTTCGCAGGTGATGTATCTGTGAATCACCACCAGGGCAGTGTGCCATTCGGGTCGAACCCAGCTGCGAGGAATTCCCCTTCTCCAATCCGGATTCTGCTTATCTGGAAGGAGGAATTGATTCACAAACTCAGTGACCATGTGTTCCTTCTTCCACCATATTTCCCCTCCAACCACGAGCCTGCAAGCCTTGGCTATAGTCTGCTCTGTCACCAGCATCAACATCTTGTCGATTTCGACCTCATGACCATCGAAATTCAAAGCAAATTCCATGGAAACATGTTCATCATATCCTTGAAATGTAGTGAGGAACTCAAACCACCCAGTGTCTCTGAATCTTTGAGCCATATGAGGGTAGGCTTCAAGGAGTTCGGCACCCTCTGGTTCGATTCTGGCAACTTGTCTGCTTCACTTTGGCGCCATTAAACTCAAATCTGCAACTAATGCCCTCTGGTTCCAAATTCCCTTCCTACAATGGTTGATATATGCCTATTGCTTTGAATGGATACCTGTATTTCTCCTTGCAAGGATGAACTTAAAACAACTCGAACAGATCACATAATAATCATTCAATAACAGGGGATTTTGAATAGCGATTATGTTCTGAACTTGTTGGATTTAGAAATGATTACCAAATTCTCGTGGGAACACACGAACTCTTAACTCCTGAATCTTGTAATCATAACTAAATCGGGATAGAAGGCGCACGTTATGGCATGATTATTTGGCACTACGTGAATAGGCTTATTCTCGTAGCGCATTTGACAACTTGAAATTTGAAAATTCCAACGGCATAAAAGGAGACACTTCAATTTTAAACAATGTTTTTCAAAATCAAACTTGAATAAACTATTCAAAAACTGAAATGCAAACCATAAGACACTAAAAATAGAGAACGAAATCAACTGGAAACAGAAATTGAAGTGTAGGTAAGAAGGGTTTAGAATAAGGTTTTCTCACTAAACCAAGACAAAATTAGAGACTAACACCACCCTAATTTGATCTTTTGCGAAACTATGCGTTTATAGGGTTCTTGGAAAAAACTTGATGTATTTGACTCCCCTGATACCTTCTACTTTGAGCACCACTTGTGGTGGAAGTAATATTCTTCGAAATATCAATCATTTGTTTCTGTTGTTACATTGATTGGTTGAAGTATCAACTTTTGTGATTAGGATGTTGATAAGGTATCCTTGCAACTTGAACTTTACTTATTATACTCGTAGCTTTTTCTTGATTAACTTTTGGAATTGAGTCTTCTTCATACCCTTGGCTTGTTTGTACTTCGACATTTGAAGACCTCTTTACATTAGTAAAATCAAAATTTACTCTTCCTTCTTCCTTAGAACTTTTTCTTTTAAATTAGCTTTTCTTTTTTTTTATTCTTTCTTTTTTGTCCTCCCTTTTTTTTTCCTTTATTTATTTATTTTGAATTTCTTCTTCTTGATATTTGGTACTTAACTTCTTCTAATTTTCTTGCAGCGGAAGGATTATTTCTTCAATGGTAATTTCTAATGATTTTTTTAATGGAAAAATTCCCTAACATGGTCAAAAACCTAGATAACTTAGAGAAACTCTTAAATTTTTTGTATGGGGCTACAAGCATGTATGGCCAATGGTCAAGATCGACAACGAAGCTTTGATACCAAATGAAGTGGATCTTGTGGTCAACTTCATGAGAGCATCGTGAATACATAACATAATTCCATATATCTGTAATAAATAATTTTTTATTTACTATCCATTTTACATATTTACTTGACTTCATATGAAATACAATACATGTATATAAATACACGTGGGGAATGATAAGTCATGTTCTTTCCAAAGTTCATGACTTATCATAGAACAAAGGTCATGACTTATCATAGACTTATCATTTACATTATAATGCTTATTTACATAATAACAAACCTATAACATATTATTAAATGATAAGAAATGTAATATACTTTAGGTATATTACATATTGACTAGCATAAAATAGTGTCCAAGTCTTGTGCAACCAAAACCTACTACTATACTACCTAATGTATTGGCTTGTAAGTAAAACACAATGATAAAACATTAATATCACATTTCAAAATAAAATTACTGCCCATCTTGAGCACTAGCCATTGATTCCCTCTAAATTGAAGAACCTGGGTAGTTTGAAGTGTTTGATAGAGGTTTTGTTGCTTCGTGAGGTGGTGGGATCATAAATTCAACTAGAAAGTTGAAAAACAAGGATAGGTGCATGACCAATTCTTCTACCACATTCAATGCAGATTCCAATTCTTCTAACTTTGACTTAGCTTGCACAAAGTAACCTAGACTTCAAGTTCCCAAATCTTTAAATGTTGAATATGGGCTTGTATGGGTAGGATTTCATCTAGAGGGCAATGTTGTTCTAGTGCAAGATGGGAGCAGGAGAATGTACTATGAATCAACATATGAACCACTTGTGAATCCAGTGAGTGGGAAACCTCTACCCTTTTCTCACTATGTTGAATTATTTGGTGAAGGACTTTAAGATCCACCTAGACCTGACATTGAAAGCATGGAGAGTCTACTACAACTATGGGAGTGTTGGGTGTGGCACAAAACATGGTTTTAGAGAGGCAAAAGGGTTTGAATATCCAAGGTTGGTTGGGATACCTAATAGTAGAGGGCCAAGAGAGATATTAGGGATTGATTATAACAACTAAAGGTGGAGATATTCAACCTAATAATTTGAGGATGACTAGGATATCTTCATTGAAAAACATTCCAAACCTAGGCTAGAGATAAACCCCTCAAACTTGGCATAGAAATTTCTTTGATCATTGTTGGTTCAAATTTGAGGATCACCCTATCTAGAGGCAAGTGATAAGAATAGTGAAGCACTTAGCTCAATTAGGATAAGAATATGTCTACATGCATCAACATGTGTGATTGGTGTGGCAAGATGAGGTGGCCTTAAATGCCCTCTTCTAACATAATTTTGATGTGAGAATTGGTGGTATGAGAAAAATAGGGTGGTTATCCCTCTCCCTCCTTGTGTTTTCGTATAAATTTTTTATTATGGGATATGTTCTTAGTGGACAACAATCCCCTTCTTGTTTTCTTCTTTCAACATACCTTCTTCCTTAGTTTCTCCTTCATTTGCCATCGTGTCTACCTTGACATTATCTTCTCAATAAACATGGTGGAAGTGGATGTTCAAAGTGTTTCATAAGATCTTTGGATATGTGCAAGGTTTTGGCCAACGTTGGAGAGGTGTTTCCCCCTCGATTATGAAGGTATTTTTTATGAAGAACGAGTCACATATTATTATAATGGTTTCCTTACTGATTTAAGTGAGAAGTTTAAATTCTTGAAGTATAACCAAGGCTTTTACTTCATTATTAGTAACCTCGCCAATGCCTTATGCAAACTAGATTTCTTTGTGTCTTCTGGATAAAAATTGACCCCCCTCACACCTACCCCAATAGAATCCATGCATGTTGTTCATTCATGTTTAAACTTTAGAAACTAATTTTGATATATTGTCTATGAGTGGTATAAAACACCTCAAACATAAGATAGTTTCTCCTATCCCTCTCAAATTAGGGCACAATTCTCTTTGCATGCCCACTTTTATTCTTGATTGTCGTTGATAGATAATCAACAAAAGAATCATTAGTAGATAACTCACCAAGGGATGAGGTGGGGCCACCAGGTTGAATCCTTTATTTCTTGATGCATTGGTCCAGAAACATTAGAGAATGATAAGGAAGCACGAAGCACGTAAGATGAAGAGGATTAGATGACAAGGATTATATTGAGGATGTTATATTATATAACAAATGAAGAATCAATTTTGAACAAGAAATATGAGACCAAAATAAGAATCATATTTTATACCTAAATACATATCATGTTTAGTGTTGATATGAAAATAATTTCATGATAGATAATAACCAAACTTGAGAGTATACAAATCTAAACTAGTTATACTCGTTGAGAAATAGTTAGAATAATTAATATGGCACATACATAAGTGTACCAACTTGGATGTTTGGTTGACTTTATAGACAAGTTGATCTATTAGTCGATGTTGACTAATTCAACATTATTGAATGTGATTGACCACCTATATCTAATTATTTAACACAAACCACTATCTGTCATGCAAAACTTGAAAAAGGATAACCATTAATGAGACCATAATAACATATATACTTGGAATGGAAGGAGTTGTCTAATACTTCACAATAGACTACAATGCTACTAATTTCTCTTTGAAGGTTGATTGGAAGACTCAATAATATTATAATATATTTAAGGCTAGTCAATAGGGTTTTGATTTGATGGTTAAGTAGCGACTATGATATTCCACCCACCAAAGTACTAATCCCTCATAGGAATATTTGGCTATCTTGCTTGTACAAGTGGACCAAATGGACCATTTCAAAGAATTGAGATCTTGGATAGCTTTGGTAGAGTAAATTCGCTGCACTCACAATTTCTTAATTGAAAGCTTCTTCTTTGATTGTTGTAAGTGGACTACACCTCATTGTAATACTTTCAAATTGAGGAAATCACATTGCAATAAGAAGAAACATCTATTAAAAAAATTAAATTAACAAATAATTTAAAAACATTATAACTCTAAATTAAATTAGTAAATAATTTAAAAGCATTATAACACTAAATTAAATTAACAAAAAATTAAAAAAACATTATAACACTATAAATCTATTTATTTTTAAAAATTCATCCATCTTAAAAGATTAATTAAATTCATGCTTATTAAGCATATACATCCAATGTTTTGTTTGTGATGACTTCCTATACTTGTGATTTGAAATTAAGAAATGTTTAGTAGACTTATCTACTATTTTGTTCTAAAACATCTTTATATGTTATATATTTTTAATTGTCATGATGTGGATTTACCAAACATTTCTAAAAGCTGATATTTGTTTTGGATATATTATGTACAATGTTGTTTTCTCGATGGTTTGCGCGAACATTTCACCCATCTTTAATGGTAACAACAAGAAACATCTTTAATGGTAACAACAAGAAAGATAGAGAATAATTGCATAAGAGTTTTAAACATAGACATTGAGGTAGAGCGAGGTAAATAATTTTTTAAACAAGGAAATACATTGTAAATATAAACAATTAATTAAAATGTTGAAAGTAATTTGAGTGTGTAAGTTTCCAAAGTTAGTTATAATGTTAAAGATTATTTTGGATTAATATTGTGTGTGAGTTTTTGAAACGTTGAAATGTCCAACATTTCAAGTGGATACTCAAATACTTTTTCTTTTATTCAAAATTCTCTCCACTTTTTATATTTTTCACATTTATCCTCTTTTCATCTTATTATTTTTATGGCTAATTCTTTCTCTCCTTAATTTTAATCTTCATATAATTTAACAGACTAAATTTTACCATTTTTTTTTTCTTTTTGCTTCTCATCACCTTTAAATATAGTTCATCTCTATTTCAATAGCTACTTCCCTTTGACATTTTCTCTCTCCCTCAATAATCACTTACTCTCTTGTCTTATAAATTTGAAACTCAATACTTTGTTCTATTATACAAGTTTTTTTTTCCTTGATGATGGGTGGAGTGTCCACTCGAAACGTTGGATGTTTCAAAACCTCACACACATTATTTATCTAGAATAATCTTCAACATGTTGAAAGTAAGTAAAGTAAAACTCGATAATAAATGTAGATACATGTGGAAATAAAATACAATAATAATATAGACAAGGTCTAAAAGAGATGTCCAAAAAAAATAACAAAAAGGTATAAATACATAAATAAAATTTAGAAAGAATAAAGAAAAAAGAAGAAGATAAAAGTAGGTAAGATACATTAAAGTAATCCTTTTTTTTCTTTGGAAAAAAAAATGTAATTTATATTCATGAATGAATGGGTAGTTAAAATATTTAAGTGCTCACTGTATTTAAACACATTCTTCAATAAAAACTAAGCTCTCATCATTTTTTGATTAAAAAACCTCAAATCATTTTAACTTCAAAACATATCTTATCTTAAGTAAGTTAAATTCAAATCATTTTAACTTCAAAACATATCCTATCCTAAGTAAGTTAAATTCAAATAACTGAACATATACAATCCCAAAACAAAACATATACAAATACATAAAATATAATATTAGAAAACATTGATAAAACTCCATCTAAATTTTCCTATGAAAAGAAAACTATGCTTTAAATAACGTGTTAAAGAAAACATTGATAAAAATCCATCTAAATTTTATCTGAAAAGAAAACTATGCTTTAAATAACGTGTTAGAAGAGGACCAAAAAATAATGGAGAAATAACAAATGAAAATTTTTTTTCCATAAAAATTTCCGCTTTATATTCATATTGAAATATAAATTGATCTTTTGCAAAAATAACCATCAATAAAAAGCCCCAATACATCCAGATGTTGCACCAAAAAGTGCTTAGAGAAACATCCCAAACACTAGCCAACATGCCACATATAAAATTCCAACCCGAGCTAGGATCCTCATACTAAATTATCACAGATACACCTATCATTGAGCCCCAAAAAACAACAGACTACAAAATTTCCTCCCAGCTGGACTCCCAAAAAAAGAATTGATCAACCATCAATACTTCTAGAAAAGTTCTAAAAATATATGTGGACCTTCATGGTCCCCTTCACATTGATAATAGCCAATTTTCTCAGGAACCTTAAGAAGCGCCTATTTTGATAGGTTGTCCGCTTCTGAATTTTCTTCTCGGTACACATGTAGGAAAGTAATATTGTGGAAGAGCTTTATAAGTTCATTAAGTATGTCCTTCCAACACTCTAGTGAGACCACCTGAAGGCGTCCCTTGCCCCGCAGCCAATCAATGACAATATTTGAATCCCCCTGAACAAAGAGCTCTGAAATAGCAAGCCGAGAAGCCAGAGTAAGAAGAGCCCATGCTCCCAACAACTCCACTCTAGTATTAGTGCCAGGTCTTCAATTAATAGTACATTTATAAATTATGTGCTCGTTGATCTGTAACACCCCTCCTACCCCACTGTTTTGACCCGATGCAAGTGAAGCCCCATCAAACCAACCAACCGCTCCACCCACCGCAGGCCTAGAGGGAACCCTCCTCATAGCCAGAGCTTTAATCAGTGATTTATAATCTCCCATGACTAATAAGGATAGAAAAACCACCTTTTGAACAGATGGAGAACCATCTTCAAAGATTGCAAGGTTCCTTTCTAGCTATAAATGTCAACATATAAAAATCGATAGAGTGGGGTAGGAAGAATTGTACAGTTTCCATTTTTTAAAGCACTCTGAAATGGAATTACCAGCCCACGCCCTCAGATTGTTTATGGATTTATAAACTCTTTCCCAGACTACACGCATGAATGGACACTCATCAAACAAATGAAATGTTGTTTCCCTCTTCTCCTTACAAAAAATACAGTAGCTCGGACCCATAAAACCTCTATATTGCAAGTTCTCCCAAGTGAGAATTTTATTCTCAGCCACCAGCCATGTAAAGAGTTTTAGTTTTAAAGGACAATCCCAGGACCACAATGCTTTCCTCCAATCTCCAATCACAAATTTTTGTTTCTTTTTTTCAGTAGGCTCATATACATTTTGACAGAAATCCTTCCAGAGGAATCGCCACCTGTCCACTTTAGTTTGTCTGACTGCATCAATAGTTTTACACTAGTGTTTATGAGAGCACTTCGAATTTCCCGCCATTCCCTTGCTAAAGGCCCCTCTAAATCCAATTCATCCCGGACGTAGCACTTTGTTAGCCTGATATAAGTAAAACACTCCTTTCTGATTTAGAGTTGTAATCATATCTCCAGACAGGATGGTCACGTACCCCATCCCCAAAATACAGTCTTTTCCAATCAAAATGGATTCTCCCGACCCCAGACACCATGCAAGCCAATGCAAGATAATGTGTAAGGACTTGAGAAGATACTTCCAGGTCTGTGATCCTTTTTCTCCTACCTCGGGACCCGTTCGAAGCTAGCGAGACATCGAAACATATGGGAAATATTTGTCCTTTAGGACTCGATGCCATAATCCATCAATCATCAACACCCTCCAAAGGGTATTCACCGCCATAGCCTTACTGGAACTGAATATATTCCTCAGCCCCCAACCCCCATAATTCTTTGTGCGAGCAATAAGCTGCCAGTTACATAGGTGAAAACTCTTTTTTTTTCCTGACCAAAGAAAGTTAAATACCACTTGACGAATTCTATGGAGTACTGAGGATGGAATATTAGCCAGAGCCAACCAATATATTGGTTGGCTTTCTAATACAACCTTTATCAGGACTAAGTGACCTCCAATTGATAGCCATCTATTGCACCAATGGCTTATTCGTTTTTCATATTTAGCTATCAGCCAGTTCCAGTCCTCGGCTTTGTACCTGTCAACTTTTAAGAAATAACCAAGGTACCTAAAGCCATTAGTAAGATCATTAAAATTATATGCAGCTTTTAAAGTATCCAAAAAAATTTGTTGTACACCATACTAAAAAAAGGAGGATTTATGAGCATTTATCAAAAGACCAGTTGCGCTACAGAACGTAGTCAATAGCCTTTTTATCTTCGTCCATTCTGCAATAGATGCTTTGGTCATAATAAGAATGTCATCAACATATAGAAGCTGGAGTATCCTGATTAGTCTTTATACCTTAATGCTTGTCACTGAGCCTTCCTCTTGGCTTCTTTTAAAAGCCAGACTCAAACATTCCATTACTAAAATGAAGAGCAAGGGTGACAACAGGCACCCCTGTCTAAGCCCTCTGCCGCTATTAAAAAATTTCGTTGGCTCTCCATTTATTAACATTGCAAAGGTAGTTGAAGTAATGCAGCCCATAATCCACTTGGTCGTCAGCAAGCCGAAGCCACATTGTAATAGAGCCAATCTCAGAAAATCCCATCTTATGCAGTCATAAGCTTTCTTTAAATCAATCTTAAGGATTAAAGCTTGTATCTTTTTCTCTCTAATGCTGTGAAGACACCCCTCTGCAGTTCCTATGGCATCAATAATTTGCCTTCCTTTTAAGGATCTGAATTGCTCCTATGATAGTGTACGAGACAATATAGGTCTAATGCGCTTAGCAATAATCTTAGAAATTATCTTATAGCAAATATTGCACGACACAATCGACTGAAAGTCCCCAAAAGTAGCAAGGCCATTTACCTTTGGAATAAGTGTAATAAATGTCAAGTTTATTGATCTGTTCACCACTCCAGTTAATTGTGATTCCTCGACTGCCTCCAACAGATCACTAGCAACCAGATCAAAAAAATGCAGGAAGAACTCTACAGTCCACCCGTCGGGACCAGGGCTCTTATCTTTAGTGAAACCCCTTAGAACATCTAGAACTTCCTCAATAGTACAAGGTTTCTAAAGAAATTGTATATCCTCCGCAGAGACCATGCTAAGATAAAGACGCACAAAAGAAATCTGATCCTCTATCAAATTTTGAGCTGATTCTTTATAAAAAGATCTAAAATATCTCAACACTTCCGCCTTTATAGCCTCCTTCCTATCATGAACTTGTTCAGATTCATCCTTTACCTCCCACATATGCTTTTTATTTCATCTAAAATTGGCAAACCGATGGAAAAATTTAGTGTTCTTGTCCCCGCATTTTATCCACGTGGCCCTATTCTTTTGGCGTCGGCGTTCCTCATCCACCAGCAACAATTTGTTTCTTTCAGATTCAAGTGTTTTCAGTCTAGGACCATGATCAAAACATTGATGAGTCTCTAAGCTATGTTTGGTGAGGTAGGCAATCTCCTCTTCAATCTTTTCAAGGGTTTGTAACTCAGATTGTTTCCTAACCGCTATCCACTTCTTCACTCGAGATTTTAGCTTAAATAACTTCCCAACCAATCTTTTTTATGCTCCTTCCACCTATGAATCTTGTTGAGAAACCCGCACATCCCGGATGAGATCCCTAAAGGACTCATCTTTCAATAACACTGGGTTAAATTTAAATGGATATGTCACAGACTTAAAACTGTAATCCAGTTGGAAGGGCACAGGAGCATGATAAAAAATAAAAGGTAGTTCCACCCATGATCTTTATAAAGTAGAATCATTAAGAATGGCTTCTAAAGAAAAAACCCTGTTTAATCTCTTTTGAATCGCATCCACCCCACTTCTGTCATTGCACCAAGTTGGCACCACCTCCGCAGGCACAACCTCCACAAAGTGATTTTTTGAAAAAAGATCTTTGAAAAATGTTGCCAATGGATCGATTAAAGCCTCCACCCCCCACACTTCATCAAAACCCAAAGAGAAATTCAAATCTTCCACGAGAATAAGATCATTCTAAGCAAGAAATCCCTTGGCTTCCACCTGTTCCCAAAACTGTCTGCGCCCGATACATGGTCCATAAACATTAAGTAAGCATATCTTTTTTTTGTCAGGAATGTGGAGACATGTCAATAAAATTTCACTAGCACATAGATAAGGTTGTAGCTCAAAAACTTTAGGATTCCATGCCACCAGAAGTCCACCTGACTTTCCTACGAAACTAACCACGTTGTTCATCCAAGTAGGACATAAAGAAATCATGAACATCCTAGAATTTTCTTCAACAACCAAGGTCTCTTGTAAGAAAATTATGTCTTGCTTAGTAGTGGAAAGCAATCGACGCATGCACGACAATTTTAGGAGGCCTCCCACCCCTCTAATGTTCAGGGAGAGGAGGATCATGATTTATCCCTTGCAACGTATTTCATGCCTTTAAGCGCCCCCATATCTAAAGATGAAACAGAAAGTTGTTCAACAACAAATGGTTGTTGCCCTTGCTTCTTACGGGCACTCCTCGTTCTAATTGGAGAGACCTCTAAGCTCATACCCCTCGACCAAGCAAGAAATTTCCCCTGACTTTCTCCCACAGAGGTCTGGTTCCGCTCATTTTCACAGACCAGTTTATCAAGGGCTTTCGAGCCCCAAAAGGTTTGTAATGGAGTAGGGCTAGTAGTCTCCCTAAGACACGGGATTAAGGTATCAATAACAGAGTCTAGGATCGGTTCCAACACTAGAAGACTAGTAGATGGTAAGTCGTGATCAACTTATCCAAGGGGGGATGTATAAGAGATACTTCGGGTGAGGAGACAGAGATAACAATTGGAGACGGGGAAAAATGAGTCCTATCAGAAACAATGGGGGGAGCTTCGCAGACGAAGGAGTCCAAAATTTTACACTCAGATTCAACAGATGACATTATAACTGACAGGGAAGATTTATCCAAGAAATATCATTCCCACGATGAAAGATTATAAAATAAAGCAAGACAATAGGATTTTAACTTATCTATAAAGGAGTTCGGTAAGGTTCTAGTAGTATCTTCAGTGCTCACAGCAGCACACAAGCCCGGCTCTTCAGAGTCTTCTTCACTCATGTACAAGTCTTTTGTACAGTTTTCCAAATTGTCCTCCGATTCAGTAGCTCCAGTCATGTTGGGACAGTCTTTACGTAAATGACCCGTCCTTCTGCATGTGGAGCAATGAAAGGGTAAGCCTTGATAGTCCAAACGTTGCACCATGACCTGACCATGCCACTCCAATTCTAACGTGTCCACGAGGCTTGCGTGTATGTCCATTTCTACAAGAACTCTTGCCATACACTTATCCGGAGAGAGTAGGCCAGCTTCATCTACCTTTAGAAAACGACCCAACAAGTTCCCAATAGTCGCCAAGGCATTTTTGTTCCAAAGGTTAAGTGGTAAACTCGGAAGCAAAACCCAGACATGGCTAAAACTAAAGTACTTTGTAGTGGGGTCGAAACGTGTTCTCCAGTGTTTCAACATGATGATACCCCCCTCGAAATCCCAAAACCTATTTAGGATAAGCTCAGCATCCTCTAGACTTTTAAAAATTAGTCCAAACCATCCACAAGGAATGGTCAGATATTTTGGCACATAACCCATAACAGGCATCCAAGTCACCTGCATCCACTCTGAGAATGAGATATTGCTCCTAGTCTTGTATGCAAACCTCCCTACAAGTGCACAAAGGGAGAGTTGACATGTCTCCTCCAGCTCCACGTCCATCCCGATAACAAGGAGACGACGAACCCTCTTGGGTTTCCAGACCCTCACACTTTTCCTGTGCAGGGATTCCTTTACGTTTGACTTTCCCCGCGGTGAGTTCGCCAAGAAGCGGTTGTTTTCCGTCCAAGTGTGCACCCTATGAGTACATGTACCAAACTTTACAAATCCAGTGCCAATCCCCACACCATTAAACCTCTGATGGTGTTTTGTACTCAGACCAGAGTCCGAGGGATTTTGAGACAGATCTTGACTGATACCAGCGGAGCTCGACTGAAAATCCTTTGGTAAACAATAGAAAGTTGGGTGGTTTACGTTCTTAGCAGAGGGTAATAATGGATCTAATAAATTACACCCACCAACCTTTAATTTACATAGTTCATCGACTGTTGTGAAAATGAGAATCTAACCAAGAGCAAAAACAAAAAGACATGTGAAAAAAGATAACTAAGAATACGAGAAAAGCATAAAAGTACACGTGAAAAATGAAGATCATGAAGGCAAATGGATAGCCTCAAGTTGGAAACAAAAGTGAATATAAAATGAGTGAGGGACAACATATAAATATAAGGGATTTGGGGAAGGACAATATTGTGAAAGGTGTAAACCAAATTTAGATCTATTTTAAATGTGGATTTATCAAATATAGAGAGGGATGAATTATATTTCTTAAAGTTATTTTTTTAATTACTTAAGATGAATTTAGTAGCAAACGAAAAGAGAGGTGACAATGTTTTTATGTAAATATCATATTTATAGTATTTCTATTTATATG
>ML783753.1:427840-445284 GCA_009831015.1 Picea engelmannii
CATATTATTAAATGATAAGAAATGTAATATACTTTAGGTATATTACATATTGACTAGCATAAAATAGTGTCCAAGTCTTGTGCAACCAAAACCTACTACTATACTACCTAATGTATTGGCTTGTAAGTAAAACACAATGATAAAACATTAATATCACATTTCAAAATAAAATTACTGCCCATCTTGAGCACTAGCCATTGATTCCCTCTAAATTGAAGAACCTGGGTAGTTTGAAGTGTTTGATAGAGGTTTTGTTGCTTCGTGAGGTGGTGGGATCATAAATTCAACTAGAAAGTTGAAAAACAAGGATAGGTGCATGACCAATTCTTCTACCACATTCAATGCAGATTCCAATTCTTCTAACTTTGACTTAGCTTGCACAAAGTAACCTAGACTTCAAGTTCCCAAATCTTTAAATGTTGAATATGGGCTTGTATGGGTAGGATTTCATCTAGAGGGCAATGTTGTTCTAGTGCAAGATGGGAGCAGGAGAATGTACTATGAATCAACATATGAACCACTTGTGAATCCAGTGAGTGGGAAACCTCTACCCTTTTCTCACTATGTTGAATTATTTGGTGAAGGACTTTAAGATCCACCTAGACCTGACATTGAAAGCATGGAGAGTCTACTACAACTATGGGAGTGTTGGGTGTGGCACAAAACATGGTTTTAGAGAGGCAAAAGGGTTTGAATATCCAAGGTTGGTTGGGATACCTAATAGTAGAGGGCCAAGAGAGATATTAGGGATTGATTATAACAACTAAAGGTGGAGATATTCAACCTAATAATTTGAGGATGACTAGGATATCTTCATTGAAAAACATTCCAAACCTAGGCTAGAGATAAACCCCTCAAACTTGGCATAGAAATTTCTTTGATCATTGTTGGTTCAAATTTGAGGATCACCCTATCTAGAGGCAAGTGATAAGAATAGTGAAGCACTTAGCTCAATTAGGATAAGAATATGTCTACATGCATCAACATGTGTGATTGGTGTGGCAAGATGAGGTGGCCTTAAATGCCCTCTTCTAACATAATTTTGATGTGAGAATTGGTGGTATGAGAAAAATAGGGTGGTTATCCCTCTCCCTCCTTGTGTTTTCGTATAAATTTTTTATTATGGGATATGTTCTTAGTGGACAACAATCCCCTTCTTGTTTTCTTCTTTCAACATACCTTCTTCCTTAGTTTCTCCTTCATTTGCCATCGTGTCTACCTTGACATTATCTTCTCAATAAACATGGTGGAAGTGGATGTTCAAAGTGTTTCATAAGATCTTTGGATATGTGCAAGGTTTTGGCCAACGTTGGAGAGGTGTTTCCCCCTCGATTATGAAGGTATTTTTTATGAAGAACGAGTCACATATTATTATAATGGTTTCCTTACTGATTTAAGTGAGAAGTTTAAATTCTTGAAGTATAACCAAGGCTTTTACTTCATTATTAGTAACCTCGCCAATGCCTTATGCAAACTAGATTTCTTTGTGTCTTCTGGATAAAAATTGACCCCCCTCACACCTACCCCAATAGAATCCATGCATGTTGTTCATTCATGTTTAAACTTTAGAAACTAATTTTGATATATTGTCTATGAGTGGTATAAAACACCTCAAACATAAGATAGTTTCTCCTATCCCTCTCAAATTAGGGCACAATTCTCTTTGCATGCCCACTTTTATTCTTGATTGTCGTTGATAGATAATCAACAAAAGAATCATTAGTAGATAACTCACCAAGGGATGAGGTGGGGCCACCAGGTTGAATCCTTTATTTCTTGATGCATTGGTCCAGAAACATTAGAGAATGATAAGGAAGCACGAAGCACGTAAGATGAAGAGGATTAGATGACAAGGATTATATTGAGGATGTTATATTATATAACAAATGAAGAATCAATTTTGAACAAGAAATATGAGACCAAAATAAGAATCATATTTTATACCTAAATACATATCATGTTTAGTGTTGATATGAAAATAATTTCATGATAGATAATAACCAAACTTGAGAGTATACAAATCTAAACTAGTTATACTCGTTGAGAAATAGTTAGAATAATTAATATGGCACATACATAAGTGTACCAACTTGGATGTTTGGTTGACTTTATAGACAAGTTGATCTATTAGTCGATGTTGACTAATTCAACATTATTGAATGTGATTGACCACCTATATCTAATTATTTAACACAAACCACTATCTGTCATGCAAAACTTGAAAAAGGATAACCATTAATGAGACCATAATAACATATATACTTGGAATGGAAGGAGTTGTCTAATACTTCACAATAGACTACAATGCTACTAATTTCTCTTTGAAGGTTGATTGGAAGACTCAATAATATTATAATATATTTAAGGCTAGTCAATAGGGTTTTGATTTGATGGTTAAGTAGCGACTATGATATTCCACCCACCAAAGTACTAATCCCTCATAGGAATATTTGGCTATCTTGCTTGTACAAGTGGACCAAATGGACCATTTCAAAGAATTGAGATCTTGGATAGCTTTGGTAGAGTAAATTCGCTGCACTCACAATTTCTTAATTGAAAGCTTCTTCTTTGATTGTTGTAAGTGGACTACACCTCATTGTAATACTTTCAAATTGAGGAAATCACATTGCAATAAGAAGAAACATCTATTAAAAAAATTAAATTAACAAATAATTTAAAAACATTATAACTCTAAATTAAATTAGTAAATAATTTAAAAGCATTATAACACTAAATTAAATTAACAAAAAATTAAAAAAACATTATAACACTATAAATCTATTTATTTTTAAAAATTCATCCATCTTAAAAGATTAATTAAATTCATGCTTATTAAGCATATACATCCAATGTTTTGTTTGTGATGACTTCCTATACTTGTGATTTGAAATTAAGAAATGTTTAGTAGACTTATCTACTATTTTGTTCTAAAACATCTTTATATGTTATATATTTTTAATTGTCATGATGTGGATTTACCAAACATTTCTAAAAGCTGATATTTGTTTTGGATATATTATGTACAATGTTGTTTTCTCGATGGTTTGCGCGAACATTTCACCCATCTTTAATGGTAACAACAAGAAACATCTTTAATGGTAACAACAAGAAAGATAGAGAATAATTGCATAAGAGTTTTAAACATAGACATTGAGGTAGAGCGAGGTAAATAATTTTTTAAACAAGGAAATACATTGTAAATATAAACAATTAATTAAAATGTTGAAAGTAATTTGAGTGTGTAAGTTTCCAAAGTTAGTTATAATGTTAAAGATTATTTTGGATTAATATTGTGTGTGAGTTTTTGAAACGTTGAAATGTCCAACATTTCAAGTGGATACTCAAATACTTTTTCTTTTATTCAAAATTCTCTCCACTTTTTATATTTTTCACATTTATCCTCTTTTCATCTTATTATTTTTATGGCTAATTCTTTCTCTCCTTAATTTTAATCTTCATATAATTTAACAGACTAAATTTTACCATTTTTTTTTTCTTTTTGCTTCTCATCACCTTTAAATATAGTTCATCTCTATTTCAATAGCTACTTCCCTTTGACATTTTCTCTCTCCCTCAATAATCACTTACTCTCTTGTCTTATAAATTTGAAACTCAATACTTTGTTCTATTATACAAGTTTTTTTTTCCTTGATGATGGGTGGAGTGTCCACTCGAAACGTTGGATGTTTCAAAACCTCACACACATTATTTATCTAGAATAATCTTCAACATGTTGAAAGTAAGTAAAGTAAAACTCGATAATAAATGTAGATACATGTGGAAATAAAATACAATAATAATATAGACAAGGTCTAAAAGAGATGTCCAAAAAAAATAACAAAAAGGTATAAATACATAAATAAAATTTAGAAAGAATAAAGAAAAAAGAAGAAGATAAAAGTAGGTAAGATACATTAAAGTAATCCTTTTTTTTCTTTGGAAAAAAAAATGTAATTTATATTCATGAATGAATGGGTAGTTAAAATATTTAAGTGCTCACTGTATTTAAACACATTCTTCAATAAAAACTAAGCTCTCATCATTTTTTGATTAAAAAACCTCAAATCATTTTAACTTCAAAACATATCTTATCTTAAGTAAGTTAAATTCAAATCATTTTAACTTCAAAACATATCCTATCCTAAGTAAGTTAAATTCAAATAACTGAACATATACAATCCCAAAACAAAACATATACAAATACATAAAATATAATATTAGAAAACATTGATAAAACTCCATCTAAATTTTCCTATGAAAAGAAAACTATGCTTTAAATAACGTGTTAAAGAAAACATTGATAAAAATCCATCTAAATTTTATCTGAAAAGAAAACTATGCTTTAAATAACGTGTTAGAAGAGGACCAAAAAATAATGGAGAAATAACAAATGAAAATTTTTTTTCCATAAAAATTTCCGCTTTATATTCATATTGAAATATAAATTGATCTTTTGCAAAAATAACCATCAATAAAAAGCCCCAATACATCCAGATGTTGCACCAAAAAGTGCTTAGAGAAACATCCCAAACACTAGCCAACATGCCACATATAAAATTCCAACCCGAGCTAGGATCCTCATACTAAATTATCACAGATACACCTATCATTGAGCCCCAAAAAACAACAGACTACAAAATTTCCTCCCAGCTGGACTCCCAAAAAAAGAATTGATCAACCATCAATACTTCTAGAAAAGTTCTAAAAATATATGTGGACCTTCATGGTCCCCTTCACATTGATAATAGCCAATTTTCTCAGGAACCTTAAGAAGCGCCTATTTTGATAGGTTGTCCGCTTCTGAATTTTCTTCTCGGTACACATGTAGGAAAGTAATATTGTGGAAGAGCTTTATAAGTTCATTAAGTATGTCCTTCCAACACTCTAGTGAGACCACCTGAAGGCGTCCCTTGCCCCGCAGCCAATCAATGACAATATTTGAATCCCCCTGAACAAAGAGCTCTGAAATAGCAAGCCGAGAAGCCAGAGTAAGAAGAGCCCATGCTCCCAACAACTCCACTCTAGTATTAGTGCCAGGTCTTCAATTAATAGTACATTTATAAATTATGTGCTCGTTGATCTGTAACACCCCTCCTACCCCACTGTTTTGACCCGATGCAAGTGAAGCCCCATCAAACCAACCAACCGCTCCACCCACCGCAGGCCTAGAGGGAACCCTCCTCATAGCCAGAGCTTTAATCAGTGATTTATAATCTCCCATGACTAATAAGGATAGAAAAACCACCTTTTGAACAGATGGAGAACCATCTTCAAAGATTGCAAGGTTCCTTTCTAGCTATAAATGTCAACATATAAAAATCGATAGAGTGGGGTAGGAAGAATTGTACAGTTTCCATTTTTTAAAGCACTCTGAAATGGAATTACCAGCCCACGCCCTCAGATTGTTTATGGATTTATAAACTCTTTCCCAGACTACACGCATGAATGGACACTCATCAAACAAATGAAATGTTGTTTCCCTCTTCTCCTTACAAAAAATACAGTAGCTCGGACCCATAAAACCTCTATATTGCAAGTTCTCCCAAGTGAGAATTTTATTCTCAGCCACCAGCCATGTAAAGAGTTTTAGTTTTAAAGGACAATCCCAGGACCACAATGCTTTCCTCCAATCTCCAATCACAAATTTTTGTTTCTTTTTTTCAGTAGGCTCATATACATTTTGACAGAAATCCTTCCAGAGGAATCGCCACCTGTCCACTTTAGTTTGTCTGACTGCATCAATAGTTTTACACTAGTGTTTATGAGAGCACTTCGAATTTCCCGCCATTCCCTTGCTAAAGGCCCCTCTAAATCCAATTCATCCCGGACGTAGCACTTTGTTAGCCTGATATAAGTAAAACACTCCTTTCTGATTTAGAGTTGTAATCATATCTCCAGACAGGATGGTCACGTACCCCATCCCCAAAATACAGTCTTTTCCAATCAAAATGGATTCTCCCGACCCCAGACACCATGCAAGCCAATGCAAGATAATGTGTAAGGACTTGAGAAGATACTTCCAGGTCTGTGATCCTTTTTCTCCTACCTCGGGACCCGTTCGAAGCTAGCGAGACATCGAAACATATGGGAAATATTTGTCCTTTAGGACTCGATGCCATAATCCATCAATCATCAACACCCTCCAAAGGGTATTCACCGCCATAGCCTTACTGGAACTGAATATATTCCTCAGCCCCCAACCCCCATAATTCTTTGTGCGAGCAATAAGCTGCCAGTTACATAGGTGAAAACTCTTTTTTTTTCCTGACCAAAGAAAGTTAAATACCACTTGACGAATTCTATGGAGTACTGAGGATGGAATATTAGCCAGAGCCAACCAATATATTGGTTGGCTTTCTAATACAACCTTTATCAGGACTAAGTGACCTCCAATTGATAGCCATCTATTGCACCAATGGCTTATTCGTTTTTCATATTTAGCTATCAGCCAGTTCCAGTCCTCGGCTTTGTACCTGTCAACTTTTAAGAAATAACCAAGGTACCTAAAGCCATTAGTAAGATCATTAAAATTATATGCAGCTTTTAAAGTATCCAAAAAAATTTGTTGTACACCATACTAAAAAAAGGAGGATTTATGAGCATTTATCAAAAGACCAGTTGCGCTACAGAACGTAGTCAATAGCCTTTTTATCTTCGTCCATTCTGCAATAGATGCTTTGGTCATAATAAGAATGTCATCAACATATAGAAGCTGGAGTATCCTGATTAGTCTTTATACCTTAATGCTTGTCACTGAGCCTTCCTCTTGGCTTCTTTTAAAAGCCAGACTCAAACATTCCATTACTAAAATGAAGAGCAAGGGTGACAACAGGCACCCCTGTCTAAGCCCTCTGCCGCTATTAAAAAATTTCGTTGGCTCTCCATTTATTAACATTGCAAAGGTAGTTGAAGTAATGCAGCCCATAATCCACTTGGTCGTCAGCAAGCCGAAGCCACATTGTAATAGAGCCAATCTCAGAAAATCCCATCTTATGCAGTCATAAGCTTTCTTTAAATCAATCTTAAGGATTAAAGCTTGTATCTTTTTCTCTCTAATGCTGTGAAGACACCCCTCTGCAGTTCCTATGGCATCAATAATTTGCCTTCCTTTTAAGGATCTGAATTGCTCCTATGATAGTGTACGAGACAATATAGGTCTAATGCGCTTAGCAATAATCTTAGAAATTATCTTATAGCAAATATTGCACGACACAATCGACTGAAAGTCCCCAAAAGTAGCAAGGCCATTTACCTTTGGAATAAGTGTAATAAATGTCAAGTTTATTGATCTGTTCACCACTCCAGTTAATTGTGATTCCTCGACTGCCTCCAACAGATCACTAGCAACCAGATCAAAAAAATGCAGGAAGAACTCTACAGTCCACCCGTCGGGACCAGGGCTCTTATCTTTAGTGAAACCCCTTAGAACATCTAGAACTTCCTCAATAGTACAAGGTTTCTAAAGAAATTGTATATCCTCCGCAGAGACCATGCTAAGATAAAGACGCACAAAAGAAATCTGATCCTCTATCAAATTTTGAGCTGATTCTTTATAAAAAGATCTAAAATATCTCAACACTTCCGCCTTTATAGCCTCCTTCCTATCATGAACTTGTTCAGATTCATCCTTTACCTCCCACATATGCTTTTTATTTCATCTAAAATTGGCAAACCGATGGAAAAATTTAGTGTTCTTGTCCCCGCATTTTATCCACGTGGCCCTATTCTTTTGGCGTCGGCGTTCCTCATCCACCAGCAACAATTTGTTTCTTTCAGATTCAAGTGTTTTCAGTCTAGGACCATGATCAAAACATTGATGAGTCTCTAAGCTATGTTTGGTGAGGTAGGCAATCTCCTCTTCAATCTTTTCAAGGGTTTGTAACTCAGATTGTTTCCTAACCGCTATCCACTTCTTCACTCGAGATTTTAGCTTAAATAACTTCCCAACCAATCTTTTTTATGCTCCTTCCACCTATGAATCTTGTTGAGAAACCCGCACATCCCGGATGAGATCCCTAAAGGACTCATCTTTCAATAACACTGGGTTAAATTTAAATGGATATGTCACAGACTTAAAACTGTAATCCAGTTGGAAGGGCACAGGAGCATGATAAAAAATAAAAGGTAGTTCCACCCATGATCTTTATAAAGTAGAATCATTAAGAATGGCTTCTAAAGAAAAAACCCTGTTTAATCTCTTTTGAATCGCATCCACCCCACTTCTGTCATTGCACCAAGTTGGCACCACCTCCGCAGGCACAACCTCCACAAAGTGATTTTTTGAAAAAAGATCTTTGAAAAATGTTGCCAATGGATCGATTAAAGCCTCCACCCCCCACACTTCATCAAAACCCAAAGAGAAATTCAAATCTTCCACGAGAATAAGATCATTCTAAGCAAGAAATCCCTTGGCTTCCACCTGTTCCCAAAACTGTCTGCGCCCGATACATGGTCCATAAACATTAAGTAAGCATATCTTTTTTTTGTCAGGAATGTGGAGACATGTCAATAAAATTTCACTAGCACATAGATAAGGTTGTAGCTCAAAAACTTTAGGATTCCATGCCACCAGAAGTCCACCTGACTTTCCTACGAAACTAACCACGTTGTTCATCCAAGTAGGACATAAAGAAATCATGAACATCCTAGAATTTTCTTCAACAACCAAGGTCTCTTGTAAGAAAATTATGTCTTGCTTAGTAGTGGAAAGCAATCGACGCATGCACGACAATTTTAGGAGGCCTCCCACCCCTCTAATGTTCAGGGAGAGGAGGATCATGATTTATCCCTTGCAACGTATTTCATGCCTTTAAGCGCCCCCATATCTAAAGATGAAACAGAAAGTTGTTCAACAACAAATGGTTGTTGCCCTTGCTTCTTACGGGCACTCCTCGTTCTAATTGGAGAGACCTCTAAGCTCATACCCCTCGACCAAGCAAGAAATTTCCCCTGACTTTCTCCCACAGAGGTCTGGTTCCGCTCATTTTCACAGACCAGTTTATCAAGGGCTTTCGAGCCCCAAAAGGTTTGTAATGGAGTAGGGCTAGTAGTCTCCCTAAGACACGGGATTAAGGTATCAATAACAGAGTCTAGGATCGGTTCCAACACTAGAAGACTAGTAGATGGTAAGTCGTGATCAACTTATCCAAGGGGGGATGTATAAGAGATACTTCGGGTGAGGAGACAGAGATAACAATTGGAGACGGGGAAAAATGAGTCCTATCAGAAACAATGGGGGGAGCTTCGCAGACGAAGGAGTCCAAAATTTTACACTCAGATTCAACAGATGACATTATAACTGACAGGGAAGATTTATCCAAGAAATATCATTCCCACGATGAAAGATTATAAAATAAAGCAAGACAATAGGATTTTAACTTATCTATAAAGGAGTTCGGTAAGGTTCTAGTAGTATCTTCAGTGCTCACAGCAGCACACAAGCCCGGCTCTTCAGAGTCTTCTTCACTCATGTACAAGTCTTTTGTACAGTTTTCCAAATTGTCCTCCGATTCAGTAGCTCCAGTCATGTTGGGACAGTCTTTACGTAAATGACCCGTCCTTCTGCATGTGGAGCAATGAAAGGGTAAGCCTTGATAGTCCAAACGTTGCACCATGACCTGACCATGCCACTCCAATTCTAACGTGTCCACGAGGCTTGCGTGTATGTCCATTTCTACAAGAACTCTTGCCATACACTTATCCGGAGAGAGTAGGCCAGCTTCATCTACCTTTAGAAAACGACCCAACAAGTTCCCAATAGTCGCCAAGGCATTTTTGTTCCAAAGGTTAAGTGGTAAACTCGGAAGCAAAACCCAGACATGGCTAAAACTAAAGTACTTTGTAGTGGGGTCGAAACGTGTTCTCCAGTGTTTCAACATGATGATACCCCCCTCGAAATCCCAAAACCTATTTAGGATAAGCTCAGCATCCTCTAGACTTTTAAAAATTAGTCCAAACCATCCACAAGGAATGGTCAGATATTTTGGCACATAACCCATAACAGGCATCCAAGTCACCTGCATCCACTCTGAGAATGAGATATTGCTCCTAGTCTTGTATGCAAACCTCCCTACAAGTGCACAAAGGGAGAGTTGACATGTCTCCTCCAGCTCCACGTCCATCCCGATAACAAGGAGACGACGAACCCTCTTGGGTTTCCAGACCCTCACACTTTTCCTGTGCAGGGATTCCTTTACGTTTGACTTTCCCCGCGGTGAGTTCGCCAAGAAGCGGTTGTTTTCCGTCCAAGTGTGCACCCTATGAGTACATGTACCAAACTTTACAAATCCAGTGCCAATCCCCACACCATTAAACCTCTGATGGTGTTTTGTACTCAGACCAGAGTCCGAGGGATTTTGAGACAGATCTTGACTGATACCAGCGGAGCTCGACTGAAAATCCTTTGGTAAACAATAGAAAGTTGGGTGGTTTACGTTCTTAGCAGAGGGTAATAATGGATCTAATAAATTACACCCACCAACCTTTAATTTACATAGTTCATCGACTGTTGTGAAAATGAGAATCTAACCAAGAGCAAAAACAAAAAGACATGTGAAAAAAGATAACTAAGAATACGAGAAAAGCATAAAAGTACACGTGAAAAATGAAGATCATGAAGGCAAATGGATAGCCTCAAGTTGGAAACAAAAGTGAATATAAAATGAGTGAGGGACAACATATAAATATAAGGGATTTGGGGAAGGACAATATTGTGAAAGGTGTAAACCAAATTTAGATCTATTTTAAATGTGGATTTATCAAATATAGAGAGGGATGAATTATATTTCTTAAAGTTATTTTTTTAATTACTTAAGATGAATTTAGTAGCAAACGAAAAGAGAGGTGACAATGTTTTTATGTAAATATCATATTTATAGTATTTCTATTTATATGTAAATCTAAATCTCTATTTTTATTTCTCTACATGGTATTTTTTATATTAGATATACATATCAAAATCTCTTTCTTTCATATGTATAAAGATATTCGTATTTATATTTGTATTTGGCTATTATTATTATTTTTTATAATCTTATGTTTTTTTAAAGTCTAGATGTAAGCGTTACACAAGTGACAAAAACACTACTCTCGGTGCATTCATTTAAATTGTTTTTGTGGATATATGTTTTGATGATTTACCAAGAGTGAGATGTATTGACGTAATTTCTTTATTAAAACTATATTTTTTTCCCAAGGAAAAAATCGAGTAATTTTATTAGAGAATAAAAAAATTATATGAGCATAATACCATGAAGGTATTTCCATCACCCTTGTTGGGTGAAAATCTGAAGAAACTGAGAGGTCTAAGTATGATAAAAAAGACTGGTTCATTATGATATCATCGAGGAGACAAAAATAAAATTACATGAAGCAATTATGGATTAGGGGGCTACAAGGCCTACCTACCAGCAACTTAGATTAGAAATAGTATGAATCTTAAAGCCAAGATTCATGAAAATAAGAAGAAATATGTCCTTGTTGAGACTCTTTGATCTCTCAATTGACTTCTTGTAGCTCTGGGCCATCCTTGGACAACTTATCAGCTTCCCTATTATTTTCCTTGTAAACATGAGAAAAAGTGATGTGAGTAAAAGAAAATTGCAATTGCTTGATGTCTCAAAGTAGGATTTGCAACAAGAAGTTTCTTAGCTCGGCATCAACATTCACCCATTGGATCACGAGGAAGGAATCCCCTTGGACTTGAAGCTTAGAAATTCATTTTTCAATGGCAAGGATTAGAACCAATTCAAGAGTTGTAACTTCACTTTGGTTGTTTGAAGAGTGACTAGCATTGGCTTTGAAGATGAGGAAGTTAATTTGTGAGAGGGAGATTAAGCCCCCCACTCCACCTCTAGGTGGAGCTCCTTGGGAGGCTCCATTGAAAAATGATCATTGAGTTTGAGTGTCAAGGTTCATATCAGATTTTTGAGCATGATGAGGTACATAAGAGAATGGGGAAAGGTGCTTAATATATTCAAAATTTTGGAAACACATTTGAAGGGTAGAGTGTCCTTGTTCTAATTTTTTTTTCATTTCTTACAAGCTAGACTACCCGTGCCATGGTGAGAGGCAAGGCTTTGCAAGATTTTGTTTCTTTGTATTTATGCCAATTATTTAAAGTAGCTTCAATAGAGTCCCCTTGCCATTTGGATTTCAAGTCTGTAAGTCCTTCAATTTCAATCTAGACTTGCTTAGTGAAAGGGCAAGAGAGGATGAGATGTATGTTTGTTTCTTGATCATATTCACATAAGCTACGTCTTCTAGAGCCCTCATAACTTATTTTTTTGAAGCAAATCCCAGGTTAAGGCTCTATTGTTAAGAAGAAGCCACATAAATTTTTTGGCTTTTGCAAGGCATTTGTATTTCTAGAGCACTTTTGACCACCATCACGTAGTCTGATTGAAGCATTCAATGGCCATAGATTTACATTCGAGTCTAGGTTCATAACCTCCTGAGGGGTTTGTCGACCAAAAGAGTTCATCCTCCTCTTCGTTGATGAAAATGGTGCACTTTCTAAGATATTTTGTGTAAGAGGTCTAGGTCGCAGCATATTCCTAATTGAGATCCAAGTCTCTCGAGGAAAGCCATTGTTGTTGTTTAGAGTTCAATGTTTGACCTATTGCAATTTGACGAAGGGTATATAATCCCCTTGATTCAAGATCATGAATGAGGGGGGCGGGCAATCTATGTTGATCTTTGCTTCCAATCTAGGGGTCTAGACCAAGTTGGACCTTATCTCCCTTCCCAACCCTTAAAAGTATCCAATTTCCAATGAAAGGGAAAGCAACAATGGCGGTTTTCCAAATGATAGAAGAGTTCTCTACAATCTTGTCGACCTACTTCTACTGGATATAAAGGTATTGTGCCAAGGCTATAGTAATTGCAATGACCTTATGTTCACCTTCTAACTGGATCGTGAAGAGAGAAAACTTTGTGGTCTGAGAGATTACTTTGTGACACTATTTTTCTGAGATCAATGAAGTAGTAGTAGTTGGGCTACATTTGGTACCATGTAGAGATGACCTCTGAGAGTAGCAATGACACTATGGGGCCGAGACTCATATATAGCATGACATTTCCACATATATGGTTGTCCTAAAAGAACATCATTAACTTCAAGTGGGGCAACATCACACAGTACCTCACCCTTGAAGGGCTTGATGCCATAGGACATGTGACACTGCTAGTTGACGCAGATGTCTCGTCCCCGACTCAACCATCCGATGGTGTATGGTTGGAGAGTTCTGGATTTTTTTTAATTGGGGACCGAATCTAGTCTTCGATGGATATGGGGCCAATGTACTTTTATTTTATTACTTGTGCCCAAAAATATTTTCCCTAGATGACCCTCCAAGCATTCTTGGTTTCCAAGGATTTGGAGAAAAGAAACATGTTTTTAAGGCCACAACCCCCTTGGCTCTTAGGGATGGCTAGGTTTCTTCAAGAGACAAGTGCCATTCCCTTCTTTTCTTAATTTCATGTCCAGAAAATTGGTAACAAAGCTAGCAAATTTTGTCTAGGATCTCTTTCGGTATCTAAGCAAGAGACATCCAATAAACATGGATGGTCTCGAGGATTGATTTTACAAGAACTCGGTTTTCTTCAGATATTGGCTATAAGCCCTTGCTAGTCTCCCTTTAGATGTGAGTTATCCTCTAGGTGGAAGCCTAAATACTTGAGAGCAACCTCAAAGGCCGAGGTCATGAAAGAGAAAATTTGATTTATATAGTGCTTCCCAGGCTCAAGGAGACCCCAACTAATAACCAGAGACTTGGAAGAATTTGTCGACATACTTGTGGTTATGCAAAATAAGTCTAATATATATTTGAGTTTATCCACCATATACTTGGAACCATCATAGTATATTATGACGTCATCCACAAAAATCAAGTGAGAATAGAGCAAGAATTACCAATAAGGAAAACTTTAAAAGAGGTGTTTGTTGTAGCTTCCTTAAGTGCCCTATTTGAGCCTTCTGTTACTAGGAGAAAGAGAAAGGGGGAGAGAGGAAATCCTCGATGAATGTCTCTTTCAGAATTAAATAATGGTGAATTTGACCCATTGATTAAATCTACAAAGGTAACAGAGCAAGTGCAGGTCATTACCCAAGCCACAAAGTGTAGGTTGAATCCTAAATGAATGAGAATGAGTCAAAGAAAGAGCCAACTAACTCTATCAAAGGCCTTGGATAGGTCTACTTTGTCTATCATGGCCTTAAAGTTTTTGTTTTCACCAAGTGTAGCCTTTCTTGAGCAACACCAACCACCTCATGAATTTGGTACCCTTTGAGGAAGTTGAACTGCTCTAGAGAGACCTGTTTAGAGAGGATTTCTTTCAGTCCACGTGAAATAATTTTTGAGATGATATTATAAATATTGTTGTAGAGTGAGATTGGATGGAAGATCTCGAATTTGGTTGGGTTGTTTGTATTTGGAATAAGTCACGTGGTCTCCACTCAGTGAACTTATGACATAGCACGCGCATTCATGGGATATTAAAGAATACCTTTAATTTTACTAGATATTGATAAATACCTCACAAAATCCATTTATTGAACTCCTCTCCCATTACATCGTTTCAATAAAAAACCCTTATTTTTACTATATATCCCCTATTTTTACTATATACCCCTTTTTATATCCCCCAATACCTATAAAACCCCATGTACCCCACATCCACCCCCTAATACCTACAATATGTTGACTCTATTTTGACAATTTTAAAACCCCCTTTATGAATGAATGTGATAAGATATTGGTCAACAAGGTGAAGCCCCTATGGAATAAGCACAATGAAAGTGGTGTTGAAGGAAACCAAGAATTTTCCATAGAGCTAAGTGGCTTCCACTACCCCGTGGAGATCCTCCTCTATGAATTCATAACAATTGAGGAAAATTTCAATGGGTAATTCGTGCGATCCAGGGCTCTTGTCATTCTGAAAGCTGTGAAGGATTCTAAGTAGTTCCTCTTTCCCCACCTTTTCCTTGAGATATTGGTTGTCTTCAGAGTCTACAAATCAGGGGAAGAAGCTGGATAGTCTAGGAATGGCATTGATGGTGGGTTTGTTATCCTCTTTGAAAATATTTTGGAAATGGGAGACCCCTTCAGAAGCAATGTCTTTAAAATTATCAACCCTGACCCATCCCCTTTGTCTATTTTCCAAATCGTGTTGATATTTTTCCTATAGTTTGCATAATGATGGAAAATTTTAGTATTATCATCTCTAGCCTAAAGCCAAATCACCCTGCTTTTTAGGCACCATTCCTTTTCTTTGTCCAGAAGAAGGTTTCTTCTTTTGTTTTCCAGCTGGCAAAGCTCCTCCTTCTGAGAATTCGTAAGGAATCCGAAGCCTTATATTGTGAGTTTGGAGGTAATGGATTCTTCTACTTCCCAAAGGAGCCTCTCATCCATTTCCTATTTATCCTTTCACCATTGGATCACCAATTTTATATCCATTTACGAATTTGAGTGAAACTGGATGGTTTTATATTCATGAAGTGTATTATTGAAGGGGATCCAGTCATTCTTCATAATTTGGATGAAGTCTTTGTACTTTATCCATTCAAGGTTTAGCTTGAACTGACTAGGGGGCATTCTCGAAGCACGAGTTATTTCTAGAAAAAATAGGTTGTGGTCAGAGTCCCCTCTTGTTGATACCCATTATTCAATTATGAATGATTCTTCCAATAAATATTTTGAAACCAGGAAGCGTTCAAGCCGCTTTGCTATTTGAGCATCCTTGGTCCTTTTGTTTGTCCAAGTGGGGGTGAGCTCAGTGGGTTCAATGCTGAGTAGGGCAACTTGCTTTAGGCTTCTAATAATTTTTTTTGAGAGAGCATCAAGTTGGGAAACTGGCCCCCAAATCTCAGAGGTGTTGAGAGTAAAATTTAAGTTCCCTCCTAGAATTACCATCCCTTTCCGAATCCATGACTTGGAAAAAATACGCTCCTATTAAGCCCAATGATCCGAATAGGGACCATAGATGTTCAAACAATTGATCTCTTTTCCCATTTTTAGAGTGAAAAGGGACACAACCAACCCTAAATCAAAATCCCATGAATCAGATAAGGAAAAGGAATTTGTCTTCCAGCCTGTAACATGCCCCCTCGAATGACCTAAAGCATCCACATAACTGAAATCCCATCTTTTGATAAGCTTTGGGAGATCTTGAACAATTTTGATCCTTTCTATCTTGAGCTCTTGCACGAAAATGATAAAGAGATTGTGAGAGTTAATTAACCTCTTAAGGGCCAATTTATTGGAGGGATTGGCCATCCCTCTATAGTTCAAGGAAATAAAAATCATTTTGAAGCTACATTAGGGAAATTTCTTCAAGGGTCCCAAGTAAGGATTACTGTTTACCACATTTTACCTTTAAGTTGGTTTGCTTTCGAGCAATGGACAAGTATGATTTTATGTGTCTTTGTCACGTCTTAGGGTTTTTTTCCTCTAGGTGTCTGAGGCCACCTTTAGAATATCCTTCACAAAGCCCAATTCCCTTATTGCGAGGTCTCATGCTATACTTTGAGCCCTATGAATAAGGAGAGTCTTCTTTGGGTTCTTCACAGGATGGTCTAATGGGGGGGAGGAGGAGGAGGAAATGGGTCAAGGGGTTACAAATTTGTAACAGGGTATTCTCCCAAGTTCCAACCCATCTAGGGGGATGAGTGAAATAGAATGAGGCTTTGAAAACCTTGATAGATTGGAGAGAAAGTATTTGTGGAGAATTCCGATCTCATTCTCTAAATTAACTTCCCAAGAGACAAACTGTAAATGACTAGAGGAATCCATAGGAGAAAAGGGGAGAGAAAGAGTCTTACCCTGAGTAAATGAGCTCTCCTTTTGTGGCTGAGGGGGAAACTCCTTGGAAGAGTCCTATTGTTCCACCATTAGCCTTTTTGTTGGAATGTCCGGTACTAGTGGGTCATTTGTCGGGGAAACAAGTAAGGAGGTCAAAGGTGTTTGTTCTTGTGATAGGGGAGCCTATTCTTTGACAAGAGGAGATGGATTTCAAACCCAATCCTTTATAGAGTAATAAAGAGCACAATCCTTAACCAAGTGGTCGTACTCATCTTCATAGTAAATTCCTAGAGTGTTGCCAATTTCTTTGAGCCAAGGTGGTTAACGTTGCCGGTCTGATAGTATGATCTATCAAATTAGAGAGCTGATGATCTGAGATTAAAATTGTTGTCATCTAAAAAAGGTCTATGTTGATAGATTGCCCCTCTTCAAAATAAGGCGCAGGAGGAGCGAGTGAGAGGGGGTCCAAGGTGACCTGGATGTCCTTTGAATTTGACCATATTCACTGATCAGCTAAAGGATCCTCCATGTAACCCACAAGGTCCTCCTCCACGGGCCTCAGAGGAGAGAGTGATTGCATACAAAAGCTCTAAAGATCCATGACCTTTGAACCCGAGGTTCCGAGGAAACCCTAGGTGAGCTCAT
>ML783753.1:459732-470053 GCA_009831015.1 Picea engelmannii
GAGGGAATGATTAGCACGAACCTTCATGGGGGCTTAAAGCCCACAGATGGATGTTGTAACCCCAACTAGGGGCAAGAAGACATCAAAGATTTGCACGAGGAAGAAAGAAGGATGTTGCCTTTGGAGGCACCCTGGCAGACCTAGACCCAGGGGGATCTTGCTCTTCCACATGGACGTTGACCCTTGAAGGCCTAGGATGTCGCCATCATGACCCTGGACATCACCCAGAGCTAGGGTTTTCATTTTGGAGGCAGTTGTGAGCTTGGTGGGATGTGTGGGCATCATTTGGGGCCTTTGGAGGCCAAGCGTTTTGCATTCTAGGCCCAACGTTCCATCTTAGGGCCTCAACGTCATCCTAGAAGGGCATGACATCACCCTTGGAGGTGTCTTTAGATGCTAATTAATTTTATTTAAGTCAAATTTGAATTTTATTGTAAATTGGCCGGGTCAGCCTTATTTTGACCTGAAAATTAATTAAAGGTCAAATTTTTGTATAAATAAACATAAAGTGCTCTCATTTTTACATCACAACTCACCTCTCACAAGAGGGAGGACTGGAATTTTCGCCCTAAAGGGGTTATTGGCTGAAATTACCAAGGCACACTTGCTTGGAGGCTATTTTGGATGCATTTTGGATCATTTTTTGGTGAAATTTTGGCAAATCTAGGGCTTTTGTGCTTGATTATTCTCGGTGAAGTAAGTAAATCTGCAATTTTCATTTCATGATAAATGTCTATGGTATGTTTACTTGTTCAAATGTAAGATTATGAAATTGCTTGCTTGAAACCCTAGGAGTAAGAAACATAAGGTGCTTCTTTCTTACTCTTTGTTTTGATAGTTTTTCTTAAGAAGATCTTGTCTAGACAAACTTCTAGAGCCCTAAAGTGCTAGCACTTTAGAAGCTTTGTCTAGTTCTTATTGCATTAAATATTTTTCAAGAGTCTAAGGATAGGAGAAATCACTAGGGCCTCGAAGTGCCTACACCCTAGTTGAACCTTCTCTTTGAGGCTTGGTGCTTGAGAACTTAAGGTACTACTTGTCAAGCTTCCACCTTGTTATCTTTTAGACAAGTATTATCATTATTGTCTCTCCAAGTTAATGTGCTGATATAATTGACTTCATAAACCCTAAAGGCACTAGTCTCTTGTCTCTCTTTTGTTGGAAGGTTGATCAAACACTCAAACACTATTCTCTTAAGCTATTACTAATTAAATCTAATACTAATTTAGCCTAGATCACTAACCTATTTGCTTCTGTTACAAAAGATTGCTACAGCCATCTAACTGCAGCAAATTTTCTGCAAAAGTGACCTTTAATCCTAGCTAGACACTTAAGAAATTGCTTGTGACAATTGATTATCATTTTGCCTAATAAAAGCTACCTTTTCATTGTTTTTTCAAGCAATTTTGAGGCATATTTCTTGCAGCTGTTACAAAGTACTTATTTCTGGTGTAAACTCTCGTATTGCTGCAATTTTATATCAGCCAACTTATATTTCAAAGGTTCATTGTCTTATTGAAGCACTAACATCATTTTGTACTTGAAAACTGCCATATTTTTGCTTGTTGTCTTGTTCTGGGCAGGTACACCTCATTCATTACTTTTGCTTCATCTCTTTAAGACACGAAAACCTTTTGATTTGAGTGACCAGTGAGAGGGGGGTATTCTTGCATCCTTGCCTTAGTTTCATCAGCCCTTTAGGTCACTAGGGACGTTTCCCTTGGGGTAATTTCAACATACTCCTAAATAGAAAGGGGTTTCCTATTAAGGTGATAGTGATAGGTCACCCCCTTGTTATGCCAATCTTACGTCACTTGCCTTGGGCTTTGGGCAAGTACAAATTGTGCGATAACAGTGCCAAATGTGTGAATTTGCCTACTGTTTATGAGTATTCTGCTGCTGTATATATGTCAGATTGCTTAGGTATGTGTGTTTCAGCTCATAGTCCAATATTTGCATGCTATCATATTGCTAGATTGGTGTACAACTATAGGAGGCTGAAACCTGTTATTGACTAAGTGTGGGACTGATATATTTTTAACAATGGCAATCCTACAAGAAGATGAAGGAGTAGCCCAAGATTTCAAGTATGAAGACCAAGAGCCACCTCGTGAAGATCAAACATATGAAGACTTTGAAGACCAAGAATATGAATGCCTAGAGCAAGATGAAAGTGAAGATAAAGAAGCATGCATCTCTATTGAAGATCAAGAAGCCATTGAAGAGCCTTGTCATGAGCCAATCCATGAAGATCAAGAGCATGAAGAGGTACCTCTTTCATCCACTTCATCAATTCATGAAGAAGAGGAGATGGTAAAACATGATTTATTCATATTTCTGAACTTGATGATACACATATTGAAGAAATTGAAGAAGGTCTATATTCAGATTTATTTACTTCCACACTAAATGAAGACATTGGCAACCAAAAACATGATCTGCACTTTTAGAATTTTTATCATAATTTGGATGAAGGTTATTGGGGCTTTTAGGGGGTCCAATTTATGATACATCTAGAGAAGGTAGTGCAGATTTTGAATTCTTTGGACAGCCTATTGTAAAGGAAGTAAATTCAAAAAATCTTCATGAGCACTTTCAACAATATTCAAAAATTTCTGTAGTTGATTTCCAACGATGTTCACATATAACAGTTTCAGAAAATTTCCAGAATTGTGAACAATTTAACACATAAATTTTCCAGCCACCATTGTCCTTAGATAGTGGTGAATTTTCATGCAAAAAACAAGCTAGAAATGAAGTTTTGTATGCTGGAAATTGCGTGGGCCAGCAAGATACACATACAGATGCATGTTGCAGAAATTTTCAGCCTTCATATATGCACCAAACAGCCATCACATACTTGTAAGCATCAATTTCGAGATCTGAAAATACGTTTTGTAACTTGTCTTCATGTTTTTCTCAAGATAAATTTGTGATGGAGAAGCCTAACAATGTAATCCTTGAGGATATAGATGATAATGTGATCTGCAATTCTATCTGTAAATTAAAATGCAACAACAAAATAGACTGGTACACAAGAAATAAACGCTGCACAAATTAAAAATATGCAGAGAATGAAAAGATAAGAACACTGGAATTGAGAAGTAAGTGACCATTCATTGTATTTACAGCAAGTAGACACCCTTTTTATCAGACTGGGCGATTTTTGTTTGACAGCAACAGCAGGAGACTTGCTGCTTTATTTCTGACTGACAAACACTGTTTCGATTTTATTTAGTTAACTGCTTAACGGAAAAATCATGCTAATTACTTATTAGGAACTGCCCTGCTCAGCTGGACTGGCGAGGGCAGTTTACAATAGAAACAATTATGCGAAGGGAAATGGGCGCCCTCTTTGGTGGACCAATTCCTCCTTGTTTAGATCCAGAAGCGTCTCTGCTTCCACCAACAAGTGAGGGAAAGAACGCTGCAATGTTGCTGGAGACATCCACTTAGCTTGGGTAGGTGTTTGGCCCTTGCGGCTCACGAGGTAGGAAACATAGTGTTGCTGTCAAGTGTTGCGAGTTCGAGAGTCTTGAATGGTGTCCGCGAGCAGAGGACGCTGAAAATATGGTATATTGTCCACCGGATGATGTACCGTAACGGTTTCCTCAAGGAGTGGTGGCTCGAACAACTTGAGATTGTTGACGTTAAGCACATTGTGGATGCCAAGATGTGGTGGCAAGTCCAGGCGATAGGCATTCTCGCCAATTCTTTCGAGCACGGTGTATGGACCATAGTGCAAAGGGTGGAGCTTATGATGTTGTCCATGGAAGCGGTGCTTGTCCAGTGATAGCCACACTCGATCACCAGGCTGAAAAACCAATGGTGTGTGCCGTTTATCGTGCCTCTGCTTGGCGTGTTCATGTGCTGCTTGCAATGCCTCTGCTACTTAGGAATGTTGCTATGCAATGTTGTGGATGAAACTCTGCGCTGATTGTTGCTCTTGTTGCTGTTGTGCAGACCCCAGGGATGCAAGATTGAGTGGTAACTTTGAGGGCGCACTTGGATGAAATCCTAGACAAACCTCGAAGGGTGAGAAGCCTGTGGAGGAGTGGGTGGCCCTGTTATAACTGTGTTGAATGACGTGCAGATAAGAGTCCCACTGCTTATTTTTGGCAAAGTAGCTGCAAAGAGAGTGGACTAGCGTGCAGTTGACAACCTCTGTTTGGCCATCAGTTTGGGGGTGGAAGGGGATGGAGAAACAGAGTTGGCATCTAAGCGAAGACCATAGAGTGCCAGAAGGTATTGAAGAAGCAGGAGTCACGATACAAAATGATACTACTGGGTAAGCCGAAATGGGGCCACACATGATGGAAAAAGAGGTTGGTAGTTTGCACAACAGTTGTAGTTTTATGACAGGGAATGAACATAGCCATCTTAGAGAAACGACAAACTATGACCCAAATAACATCATGCTTGTGAAATATGGTAGGGAGACCACTCAGAAAGTCCATGGAAATGGATTCCCATGGGCGAGAAGGAACCGATAGAGGTTGGTACAGACCATGTAGACGGTTAGATGGCTTACTTTGTGAACAGGGGGAGCAGGTACAAATGAATTTTTCTACATGTTTGGGCAATGTCGGCCAATAGAAATGGCGTTGGAGATTGAGGATGGTTTTGGTTGTGATGAAATGTCCGCCGTAAGAATATGCGTGTGCTTCTCGGATTAGAATAAGACGATCTTTGGTCTGCAGCATGGATAACTGATTGAGTTTGTAGAGCCACCCTTCACGGATGGTGTAGTCCAGAAAGGGAGTCTGGTTGATGATAGTAGGTTGTAGCAAAGCACGCCTGACTTCATTGAAACATGGATCTGTAGCATACATGTCCTTCCATGCGTCAGACGCTGCACAACACACTTCTAAAATGTGCATAACTTGCATTGGGGGCCAACTTAACACGTTCGCCATCTTATTGGAGGTCCCCTTCTTATATTTAATAACCAGGTGAAACTGTTGAAGATATGCTGCCCACTTTAAATGGTGTTGTTCTTGCATCTTACTTTGGGAATTGATGAATATCAATGGATGATGGTCGGTATGCAGGATGGTCTCTTTACCTAGAATGTAGTGGTGCCAGTGCTTGAGTGCCTGTACCAAGCTATACAATTCCTTGTCGTATGTGTTGTAGTTAGCTTTGGCTTCTGTAAGAGTCTTAGAGTGATATGCTACCGGATGACCTCCTTGTTTAAGTACAACCCCAATGGCAAATTGAGAGGTGTCTGTCTCGATCTCAAAGGGCTGATTCATGTCTGGCAATCTTAGAACAGGGGCTGAACACAATGCTGTCTTCAATTTCATAAATGACACTCAACGTCCGAAGTCCACCGAAAATTTGCTTGATGTGACAGCTGATGTATAGAGGTCGAGCCAACTGTGAGAAGTGGGAGACATTTTCTGTAGAAATTGATGCCCCCCATGAAACTTTTGAGGTCATGCATGTTGGAGGGCGTTGGACATTGAGCCAAAGCTTGCACCCTTGAGGGATCTGGGCACACACCTTGGGTATCCACTATGAATCCCAAGTACTGGACGAAAGTTTGTCCAAAGAAGGACTTCTTTTCCTTCACCTGCAACTTATGCTCGCACAACAATTCAAGCACTCTGCGCACATGTTGCAAATGGTCTTGCCAAGAGTTACTGAAGATCAAAATATCATCCAAATAAATAATGACAAACTTACCCAGGTGTTGGCTAAAGATGTCATTAATGAGACACATGAATGTGGTTGGTGCATTTGTCAACCCAAATGGCATTACCATTCCACTCAAAAAGACCAAATTTGGTCTTGAACGTTGTCTTCCATGTGTCTGTTGTCTGCATGCACACTTGATGATACTTGACTGTCAAGTCCATTTTAGTGAAGAAGCAAGCCCCTTGTAGGTGGTCCAACAAATCCTCGATCCAGGGAAGGGGATAGCGGTTTTTAACAGTGGCTTTGTTGAGGGCATGGTAGTTAGTTACGAGGCGCCACTCAAAAGTTTCTTTCTTGGGGATAATAAAGGCAGGGGATGCACAGGATGACGATGAAGGCTTGTTGTGGCCGGATTCCAGAAGTTGGCCAATTTGACATTCAATTTCAGAAGCTTCTCGAGGCGCGAGGCTGTAGGAAGGGGCGTTGGGTAAGGATGCGCTTGGTATGAGGTCAATGGATTGCTCAATAGATCGAGACTATTGAGATTTGGGTACCTTGGAAAGTGGTCCCCTTGTGTTTGTGAGCTTCTAAACACATGTGGGAAGTACTTTGTACCATGTACCATGTACTTTATGTCTAATTTCACTTTGACTTAGGAGATTTAAGTCAAAAGTGAAATTTGGTCATTTTAGCCTAAAATGACAATTAATTCCCTTTGTGGGTGAATTAAGGGACATAAAGTGAAACTATGGAAACTTAAGTAAAGTGGGTTTTGAGTTGAGATTCATTTGAGATGATCTCAACCATTGACTTAGGATGAGATGAGATGATCTCATCCACTCACTTTCCAGGTTTCCTTATGCATCCTTAAGGAGGGCGCAAGGGCAAAGGAGAGCTCATTCCATTCACTTGAGAAGATTGAGGAGGAGCATGAGCTTGAGAATGGAGGCATTGGAAGAGGGTAGCTAGGGTGCTTCCTTGCATGTAGGATCTTTGGGAGCTTGGGTCCCTATTATTTGATGATGATCAAACTTGCTTGGAGGAGGGCACACCATAGGAGGAGGGTGCATCACTAGCAGGGAGCATCTACAGTTGGAGGAAGTCAGATCTGAGTGTCTCAGTGGAGAGGTAGCATACCAGAGCACATTGTGGTGCAAGGTTTTCTTCTTCAGAGCATCCAGGGTCAAGGGCGCTTCACTTCAGTGGATTTGGCAAGAAAAGGAGAGGGCGCACTAAGCTTGGGCGCATATCTCCTTGGATCCTTTGGCACAGCTCGAGAGGAGCTTTCTTTGTATACAGATTTCATCATATTGTATTTGTTATTGCATCTCATGCTTTAGACACCACTTATATATACTTCCATTCCAAATTGGTTTTCTTCGGGGGGGTTTTATCCACGGTCATGTTGACCAAAAATACCTGTGTTCATTTTCATGTATGCTAGAGTTTAGAACAACATTATTTCATCTCTAAAAGATCTCTAGGTGTGTTATATAGCTTATGGTATGCATGTGCTAACATCTTGTGACAAAACTACATGCTAGAGCACCTTAATGGTCCATATAACCGTAACAAAACAACAAAGAAGTTACTGAACATTTTGCTGTTATAAAACAACAACAAACCCTTGTTTGACAGTTGAAACTTAGAGCCAACTTGAGGTCAAAGACAGACCTAGTTGGCAGCTTGTTAGGACCTGGAAAATCTTCAGAGACGGGGGTAGTCCTGCGGGCTGTGTGAATACATCGACAAATTCGTCGAGCAAGGGGAGCATGTCCGGAGGTGTAGGAGTGGACAAATTATCGGGTTTAACAAGATACACTAAGCACAAGGAGATGCATTTATTGATATTGACTTGCTTAATTGCTGCTTTGCTGGTAAGTGACAGAGTGGGTTTAGGAGCAGATGATGTGAGAACATAGGTGCGCCTGTCCAGTTGCAAATGATATTGGTGGGATTTGGCATGGTATATAGTGTGTCGTGCCTATTGGTAGGGGAGGCCGAGTAATAAGTATGCACAATCTAAAGGGGAGACATTGCATGTGACTGTATCGCGAAATTTACCAATGGCGAAGGTGACTACATAACACCTAGAAACTGTGAGATGAGAGCTTTCCTTTTCTACCCAACCAAGTTGGTATGGGGCTGGGTGCGAAGTAGTGGGTAGTTGTAGGCGTTGTATCAAGTCCTGTGAGACGAGGTTCTTTTGGCTGCCATTGTCCACATTGAGGGTGGCCAATTCGTGTTTGATCTGGAAATTATGGGTGAAGAGAGGAACAATAGATGTGCCCAGTTCATTGGCGGTCATTAAAATGAGGGATGGATCTGCTTCAGTAGGGTTATCAAGGGAAACCAATCCAGGATTTGCATGGGAGTTGGTCGGAGCAATCTCGGCAAACAAAGTTTTGTTGGTATGCAAATTCTTAAGTGCGCGACAGTCGGCAGAAGAGTACGAATTGGTCTTATGGAAAGAACACCGGGGCGCATTACAGAATGAGGCGAGGAAGGACTATGGGCCAGCTAATGGGAGAGTAGGAGAATTACCAGGAGTGGATGGTCCGGCTCGAGCTTGAGGGGAATGGAGTCGAGGTACCACCTTACGTTCCACGACCAAGGCCCGAAGAAAATCCTTGTCCAAGGAAGGACTGTCGAACATATCTACTTCATGACGAATGTTTAGCAATAAACCATAATTAAACTTGACAATCAATACCTCTTTCGGATTGGTGATGTGGAGTTGGATGCGTAGTTTGCAAAAGATGTCGATGTATCTTTGGACGGACTGATTGGCAAGTTGTCGGAGCTGCAACCATTTGGCGAGGAGGTTCTGGCAATAGCCCTGTGGGTAGAAGCACTCTTTGAGAGCTTGGCAGAATCCATCCCACGTCGTAATGTGTGGTGTATGTGTCTCGACTGGGTTGCCTCTGTCCATGACCCAAGAATAATTCTCCAGCTGAGTGTCCCACCATGTCTGTGCAATTTCCTCGAGTTGCATACCGACGATCTGAAGCTTCATGCCTTCTGTCATCTTAGGACATGTACGAAAGTATGTGGAAAGACTACGAAGCCAAGAGTCGACATTCTCGCCATTCATTTGGCCCGCAAACTTTGGTAATTGGAAGCTCGTATCGAGCTGTATGGGTGTTGGAGCTCTGCGCTGTTGTAAACGGAGTAGCTCCTGGAGAGCCATCATTAAATCCTGAATTGGAGCTGTGGCAATGGATGCAGAATCCTCTGTAGATGGTTCTCTTCGCGGCGACATAGTTTTCATTCACCACAGATGTCGATCTGTCACTGGATGCTGTGCTGAGAATCTCTGAACTCCTGAGCGCACTGAGAAGGCACCCGATACCCTGAGGAGGGCGCACTAAAAGTCTTGAGAAGGACGTCTGTTTCTGAGAGATTTTTTTTTTGTTGAATGGCCTCTCTTCTAAATTCCGTGGTTGAGCATAAGCTGGCTTGGATCTAGGCTCTGATACCAATTGATCCACAATTCTATCTGCAAATTAAAATGCAACAACAAAATAGGCTGTTACAAAAGAAATAATCACTGCACAATTTAAAAATACACAGAGAATGAAAAGAGAAGAACACTGGAATTGAGAAGTAAGGGACCATTCATTGTATTTTCAGCAAGCAGACACCCTTTTTATCAGACTGGGTGATTTTTGTTTTACAGCAACAACAAGAGACTTGCTACTTTATTTCCGACTGACAAGCACTGTTTTGATTTTATTTAGTTAACTGCCTGACGGAAAAATCATGCTAATTACTTATTAGGAACTGCTTTGCTCAGCTGGACGGGCAAGGGTAGTTTACAATAGAAACAATTATGCGAAGGGAGATGGGTGCCCTCTTTGGTGGCCCATAATGCTCCTATTTTTGATGATGTATTGTATCCTCAAGATTGATATTTCAGCTCTCTCCAACTTTGGATAAAGGAAGAGCATCCACTTAGATACCATGGACAAAACATAAATACTTGGAAGATCACTTACTATACCAAGTCAATATGCATGAGAAAACCCTAACTTCATGAAAGATCCACCAAAACAAGAGAGCATCCACTAGATCGATCCTCCAAATGTGCGCATAAGTACAAGACAAAGATGTTCCAACAAATTTCAGAAAATTTCAGACCTCGTAAGGGATCTCTCCCTCAAGTCTTATGTGTAAGTGAGAGGAAGTGCATCTCTATTTATAGAGGATATGCTCAACTTCCTTTACATTAAAATATTAATTTCCTAGGCTAAAAACCCCTATTCTAGCCTATGGAGGGGCAAAAGGATTTCTTCAACAGTTAAATAATACAATTTATGGGCATTCATGCCACATGTACAATATCCAAGGGGCATGAGCCCCGAAAGATGATCAATCTCCTTAAATGAGAGGAATAAGAGGGCTTTGGTGCAGCATCCAGCCTCCAAATTCCCTTCAATTGTTGGAAATACTAAAACAACTGAGAGGGGGGGGTGAATCAGTTGTTTATAAGCTTAAACAATTTTATGCCTTTTAAACAATTATAAATATTTCTTCATGTGTCATCTACCAACATACAGCATATGGACAGTAAGAATAAAGATCATCAGTCACACATAAAATACACACAGAGACAGATTTTCACGAGGAAACCCATAAAGGGAGAAAACCTCTTCTTCTTCGAAATGATAGGCAGTCTTTT
>ML783753.1:498428-516227 GCA_009831015.1 Picea engelmannii
AAATCTCCATCAAAGAACATGTCACAGGTCTCCTCGATAGTGCATCGACCACAATGTTCTTCTTCCCCTTGACATACTCTATGTCAAAGTCGAATGCCTGTACCTTCGTCACCCATTTCTGTTGGCGCTCACTGAGGTCCTTCCGCTCAAGGAAATACTTCAAATTGTTGTGATCGGTCTTGACCACGAATTTGCTTCCCACCAAATATTGTCTGAACTTGGTCAAGGCATGCATGATTGCCAACATTTCCTTGTCATAAATGGAGTACAACCTCTCAGGTTGACTAAGCTTCCATCTTTCAAATACAATGGGGTGTCCTCCTTGCATCAAAACTGCACCGATCCCTTCGCCGGATTCGTCACACTCTAGTACAAATGGTAAGGTGAAGTCTGGTAGTGCCAACACTGGACAAGTGCCAATGACTTCCTTCATGTGATCAAAGGCTTCCTGTGATTTCTTGGTCCATATGAAGGCCCCATGCTTGGTAATATCTGTCAGCGGTGCTCCAAGTTGAGAAAACCCCCGGAGGAATCGCTTGTAATAGCTGCACAGCTCGAAGAAGCTCCTCAATTTTGTCACGTTCTTGGGCGTCGACCAATCTAGAATGGCCCTGATCTTCTCTTGGTGCACCTGTACCCCATATGCATTGATGATGTGGCCTAAGTAAAGAAGCTCTGTCATACCGAACTCGCACTTGGACTCTTTGGCATATAATGATTGTGCCTCCATGATGCTCAATACCTCATCGAGGTGCCTCATATGCTCTTGCCATGACCGGCTATAGATCAAGATGTCGTCGAAGAAAACCAAGAATAATTTCCTTAATTGATCCCTGAATATATGGTTCATGCAAGACTGGAATGTAGCAGGTGCATTGGTTAGCCCAAATGGCATAACCATGAACTCGAAGTGTCCAAAATGACATCGAAATGTCGTCTTCTCTATGTCCTACACTCGGATGTTGATCTGATGATATCCAGAGTGTAGATCAATTTTTGAGAAGAAAACTGCTCCATACAGTTCATCCATCAACTCGCCAATGCGTGGGATAGGGTACCGGTTCTTGATTGTTTTCTTGTTCAAGGATCGGTAATCAATGCACATCCTCATGGTTCCATACTTCTTTAGAACTAAGACAACTGAAGAAGCAAATGGGTTGCTGCTCGGTCTGATGTGTCCCATCGCCAGCGATTCCTTGATATCCTTCTCTATCTCATACTTGAACCTCCTAGGATGACGATAGGGGGGGGGGTGATCATAGGTTTGGCCCCCTCCTCCAACTCAATGGTGTGCTCAAACCCCCTGTCAGGTGGTCCCCCTGGTGGAATTTTCTCAAAAACTTGTTGATGTCTTCCCAATAAATTCTTGATCTCTGTATGGTATTGTTGTCGACCTTCCAAATCCTTCTGAATAGTGATCAAGCATTCTGCTGCATATGCTACCTCCCCATGTCTAAATATCCTGTCCATCCTCTTGGCTGAAACTGTCCTAGGTGCTCCTGTTGACATACCTCTTAGAACAACCTTCTTGACATACCTCTTAGAACAACCTTCTTCCCATCCTAATCTTTGAGTCCCATTTCCAAGGTTTGGTAGTTGGTAGTGATTTTTCCCAAGGTAATCATCCACTGAACTCCTAACACCACATCTGTGTCCGATAGGTCAACCACATAAAATGTGTTTCTCACTGTGTAGTTGCCTAACTTCATTTCTAAGTTTGGAACTCTATCTAGACACTCCACTGTGTGGCCATCTGCTACTGCAACATCAAAACCCTCAAACTCCTCTGTCTGAAGTGCTCGTCTCGATACTAGTGAAGTGTCGATGAAGTTGTGGGTGGCCCCACCATCTATCAGGGCGATTGCCCGTTGCCCCTGAATAATCCCTCTGATACAGAGGGTATCATACCTGGGAACACCAGAAAGGGTTGCTATGACACCTCCCTTTGCTGGTTTCCTCCTATTAGCCTGTTCTGGTGGTTGTGGGACTACTGGAGGATGGGCTTCTGCCGGTGTCGGTGGTCTACGGGGAGGCTGCTCCTCTGCTGGTGCTGACTCCTCTTCTGAACTAGTGGATCCATTGTCCTACTTCTCCTCCTCACTGTCCACGTTGTCTGCTGCTACCTCAATATAATGAATCTCTTCCTTTCCCATGCACCTGTGGCCTGGGACCCAAGGATCTCTGCAACTGAAGCAAATCTTCTTCCTCATAAGCTCTCGCCTAGTCTCATCATCCAACTTCTCCTTGCCCTTCTATTCTCTCTGGAATGGCTTCCTGTCTCGATCCCTCTGGGGCACAAATGGTTTGGAGAAATTTTTAGTCTTTAGCATTGAGTCTGCCAGATCTTGAGTGCGAAGGATGGCATCCGGCAAAGTGGGAGGCCTATATGCCTTAACCCATCCTCTCAGAGGCTCTGTGAGTCCTTCTGTGAATAGCATGATTAGCCTGGGCTCTGATATATCTGTCACTGCCACGACTACCCGCTGAAACTATGTGATGAGCGCCTCTGCTGTGCCAGTTTGTCTCAATTGGGCTAGATCCCTGAAGTGTATCTCGGGATCCTTCCTGTCAAACATGTCCATGAGCCTATCTGTAAACTCCCTATAGGAGGTGATGCGACTGTGACCCAATGTCACTAGTCCATGATACCACCACTCGTGTGCCTCACCCTCCAAGTGTAAAGTCGCGAAACTGATGGCCTCTGTCTTGGTCATCTGGTTGAGCTTGTAACATGTGTCTAGCTTCTGTACCCAAGCTCTGGCGGTGTATTTGGACGGTCCGTCGAAAGAAGGGATGGTGAGTTTCCCAACTTTTTGGATGAAATCGAGGTTATGCCCTTGCTGCTATTGTGGTCCTCCCCTCTGTGGCTTTCTGGGGTGGTTCCTGAGTCTGAGTCCACAGTACTCGACTAAGTTCATGTCCTGATGGAAGTCACGACCCAATGCTGTGTACTCCCTCCTATACTCTGCAATGTCGTCAACATGAGTGGGTGGCCTCTATGCTATCGGTGATGGTGTTGCTAACGGGGGTGCCCTCTGGAAACTGAGAAACAAGGGTATGGGAATCCTAGTCATAGAGGTGTATGTGCGAGAGGGTGACTGGAGTCTACTGCTTGCTCCCGAGTTCCCCTGTGATGCATGCGGGACTTGTGTATCTGGGGTGCCCACTCTAGCCAATCTATCAACCACCTATGCCAAAGACTGAGACATGGTCCGTTGACTAGCTAACATATCGTTGATAACCTACATGAAATCTGCCTCTGGATCTACGGGGGCCTTGCCACTGCCCTCTGGTCGCTCATATCTGTCTCCTAGCAACCTCTCTGCCTCACGCTCAACCTCACACTTTGCCCTTCTCTCTGCTTCTCTGTGTGCCTCTTCCTCTTCCTCTGAGCTAGGAGGAAAAGAGGGAAAATCAGGCCTATGCCTTCTTTCCTAATGCCTGTTGTAAGTGACATATTCGTCACCTACGTGTTCACGGCCCTCTGGGTCTTCTGCTGCACTCATTGTCTTTAGTCATAGGCTGGCAGGACTAAAGCTCTGATACCACTGTAATGTTCCTGACTTGGCTAGTTTAGGAAACACTGCTAATGTGTGTGTAGGATCAAAGGTTTACAACGTATAAATGATCATACAAATAATAAACACAAAGGTCTGCAAAGTTTGTATTATGATATCTCTGTGGATTACAAAATGGCCGAATGCGACTGAATAAACTGACAATACTCGACTAGATCAACAGACAAAAGATCTTAGTCGGAATACAAATAAGCAACTGTGGCTGAATAAAATAACAACACTTGGCTAGATCAAAAGACAAAAAGGATCTTAGCCGGAATACAAATAAGCAACTAAAAGATAATACCCAGAATATGGGAGCACTGCAGAATCAATGAAGAATGATGGAAGACCTGAATGATCTTCTCGATGACTAGGGTGTGTCTTTCAACATTGAAATCAACCAACTAGTGTCTTCCTTCTGGAATACACTGAACTAGTTCTCCTGAGATGCGCCTCTTCTCCTCAATGACAAGTCATAATCTGCATAATGATGAATTAGGTCGCTGACCCTTCCTTTATAGCTTTCAAAAACCCTAAATCATGTTGAAACCCTAATTCACTGTTGACTTCCAAAACCCTAAATCATTGCTGAAACCCTAATTCACTGTTGACTTCCAAAACCCTAAATCACTGTTGAAACCCTAATTCACCGTTGACTTCTATTTTTAGCTCATAATGACTTAAAAGCGCTTTTAACCCATTTTAGCTCAATGTCACTTTCCGAATATAACACATGTGACTGGAGTGACCTCTAGTAACCCTGTTTACCCCTCTTTGGCCCTGGCTATAGTCTAACGAGGCGATTTAGACCATTAAGCCTCCTCTTCGGAGCTTCTATTTGGAAAGGGACATTATAGACAAACCACCACAATAGTAAAAGAAGAGCCTTCCAAGGCTAGCACATCACTTCCACCAACCAATAATCAAGAAAGTAGCCATACACAAGAGCACAAGAAAGAAAGTAGCCAAATATAGCAAAAATTTCAGTCCAAGTATCCTTTCACAAGAGGGAGAGTTATGATTCAAAATGAGATCTTATGATATCTATTTATACAAAATGTCACTAACATAGTTTGTCCACATAGTTTTAGGGTAAATGACAAGATTAGGGGTCAACAACCCTAATCTTTCCCCTTTGAACAAATAATATTAAACAATTCATCTTTAAGTTCACTTTTACATAAAAGGAAACCCTAACTTTAGGTGATGTCACTCGTTTAGGGGGACATTTTGACATTAGGAGCAATTCGTTGGTGTTGGAGAATTGTAGTTAGGCTTCCTAAAGCCACATGTCAATCATCTAGGTCATTCCTTCATGGTCAAAGCCTCATTCTCCTCAAAACATCCTTATGCCAATGAATAATAACTTCACCACCAAACACTAGCCCTCCTAGATGACATGATGCCTCCAAAGGTGACGTTTTGCCTCTCCTATGAAAAACGTTTAGCATGTGAGTCTAGGTCATGTCATCCACAATGTCTTCTAGGCCTCCGAATGTATGTGTCTCTCATCCGGTATGTGGGCCCTTGGCATCCAACCCGTGGGATTCAAGCCCCATGGAATCCCAAGCTAGGTTTGTTCCTCCAAAACTCTCCACCAACTAGGTCCTGCAAAGACAAATAAACACTCTCTCCAAGGATTTCAAGTCAAAATATCATGATGAGTAAATGAAATCAATAAATGAGCCACCTAAGCATGTGCATCAAAGATTACTCTGTCAAACAAGTAAGTGCTCAAAGAAATTATGCGACTTGCCAAGCTTGGATATGGGGGGGTTGACAAGGTGTCCTATTTGGTAGATCTTTCCTAGGTCAAGGAGTGTTTCCCAAGTGATCCCTTTCTAAGCCATGTAAAGTGGATGAAGTGGTCAATGATCAAGATTCATTGGGTACGAGGTTCATGACATATAAGGGGTTGTAGTGTCTCATTCATGGGTGCCTTTGTAGAGGATGTCTGGCACCTTCGTTTGCAATGCAATCTTTCCAATCCCATCGTTTATCATTCTTTGTTTCTTTCATGTTTTAAGGAACGATTTGAAAACCATTGTCCTGGCGTGGTGTATAGATAATGACAGTCTCACTCACAAATCCCTTTTGGAAATGAGAAGGATGGCTCGTGATGAGACCTTTCTCCCAGTTGTGCAACTCAGAGCCACTACTTTGGCTTGGTGGCCAGATGATGGTAACGTCATACCACTAAGCACCCATGATCATGATAGGTCAGCTTGTGATGAGACCTCCTATCGTCCAACTAACCCCCTAAGCATTCTGTCTTTTATTCTTGTGGGTCCCCCTTTTCTTACAGATAAGTGTTTCATTGCTTTCTTGGGGGATCCCTGGGCGAAGCATCTGGAAGGTTTATATATATGCTTTTATCTTTTACCTAACAACAATCCTCTAGGACTTCAATCCCTTCTTCCCATAGAATGAGGGACAACCCCTTTTTTGGTCAATACACCATAAAATCCCAAGAGATAAGTAAATGGGGGGTTGAAAGTGATGAAAAGTGGTAAGTATGATCATGAACAGTACGGTGGCTCTTCAAGGGAGTTCCTAGTAGAAAACCCATCCCGAGGAAAGACCACTTACTAGGGCACAATGTCAACCACCAAGGTGAAAAATGGAAAAAGGCATAATGTCCAAGCATATGTCATGAAATCTAAAGCAGTCTAAGATACAACATACTCAAATGCCTCAAATATTGAAATGAAACTCACCATAATCCCTGACTTGTACCTCATGGAGCAAGGCCCAATGCCTCTCGGAAGCCAGCTGGTGTGGTGGATGCCATTTGAAAATCTATGACCTCTTTGATGGTGAGAAGGGTATCCATCTGTGCAAATGGATATTGTTGGTCATGTAGTCTCTCGACACCCCATATCTGCAACCTGAGGGCCTTTAGACATGATATCCTTAGTCATCCCACAAAATGGGGATAAGAGGTACCTGACATGGCCTTTGTTGCTAGGACCCATTCATTATGTATACTCCCTTGTTGTGTTCAAGAGGGGTGTTGGAGATATTACACACACCTATGATTTACCTTTCATTTTCTTTTCCTAAGTTTATTTGGCTATGTTGAGGGTCCCTTAGTCTAAAATATTCTCCCTTCATTGAGGATATTCTTCCCTAGACAAAGGTGCCACATACCCTCCAGTCAATTCTCAGTTACCACTTAGTTAGACCAGTTGAGTGAAGTGTTGCATGCTAACCTCGGGATTGTTGAGGAAAAGGTATGGAAAACCTTACTCAAGCATTTTCAGATCTTGCCAGCCTAAGGCAAGATAGTTGGGAATGTCACCTAGGGTTTATAGCCTTAAAACAATCACTTAATCCATAGGTATTAAGTACAAGGGATCAAGGCTGGTTTTTATATGTTATATGTAACTGTACAAAGGAAATAAACTTAAACAAAAGTTACATAAATGTGTACAGAGATTACATAAGTATGTACATGGAGATAAAAAACAAAAGAATGAACCAGATCATTAAAACACATATGTGAGACTGAAACAATAATCTCATTTATTTATTTATTTCATTCTAAGATACAAAACTGAGTTCTCTTTACAAACCCCTGTGAGGGTAGGACCAAAGTCAGATTTAGAAACCTTCGATGGGCACCATACAATAAAACTCTGACAACAAAAGTAAAATTGAAGCTAAAGATCTGAATCAACTTGCCACAAAATGTTGCCATTTGACTCTACAAGATATTCTTTATCAGTCATGAAATTCAATTCATAAACAAACAATAATACACAGACTGCCAAAGATAAATCATACACCTTTAAAATAAGCTGCTGAAATATGTGATTCAATTTTGAATCCTGGTGCCTTCAATAAGACCCTAGTATCATCAAGAGGGTTAAGCCTTCTAGTAAACTCAGAATGAATGAAAATTGAAAGTATCTCATTAGTGTAGAACAAACCTTATGGTTGTAGTTCTCCCCTTGTCTCTTCCTTTCATTGAGATTTTATTCATTCTCAATAGGTTATGGTAGTTCAACTACCTTTTTTTAGTTAAATCTAATTAGCTTAACTAATTAGTTGAGACAAATAATAACAATATATATAAATAAGGGTCTTAATTAAATAATAATTAAATAGCTGGGACCCCTTGTGACACTCAATTATTTCTTTTAATAATCATCAAACATGAAATATAAAACTTAATCATTTGATTCAAATATCCTCCTTGTAACTCCCGTTCTCATAATTATGATCAAATATTTTAAATATCAACAAAATATAACATGACCATATCCAAAAAAGTATTATGTCCATGCTGTCCAAAACATTGTCAAAGTAAAAATATTGTCCTCAATAGAAAATAACATAAATCATCATTAAAAACCATATTTACTGTGAGAGACATTCGACCTCTTTTCACTATTGTCCCCTTCTGATCTTTCTGTGGCAGCCTTAGGCTGATTGGAACCTTGAGTCTGGACTGCACTGTTAACGTGAGAACAATCATCCTTAAGATGAAGACATGAAGACACATATTCAAAGGACTCTTTGGATGATTTGGAGGCAGTGACCACTCCTTTTCCTTTATCTTCCACATGTTTGGGAACATCAGTTTTTAACCTCTTACTAGCATGAGATGACTTCATGGGTGAGACAACATGATCAACTTGGGCAATTTGATTCTTTGGTAGTGGAGGAGGGGGTAATGGCAAAGAAGCATTAAGACAACCGTTGTGATGAAGAACAAGTTGGTGGAAAATCTCTTTCCAACCATCATTGATAGGCAGTTTTGGTTGCATTGAGACATGAGGAGGAACATGGATACCGGAAAAAATTTGATGTGCTTGGAAGGGAGGTCTTTCAGGTCGGGGCTGGAGGATCCCATGGCCAATTAAGTTGAAGAACCCATCTTGAAAGAGTTGATTTAATTCCCGCGGATTAACATCAAAATGTATTAAAAACCGAGGCATTCTATGGTCTCTCTGCCAATTTCCTCTGCCTCTGCCATTAGTACCTCTGCTAAAGAAGCTCATCCTGAAGCAATATTCCAACATGTCATGAAAAAATCTTAACAATCCATGCATGAAACTCTACCTAATTAAAACAAAAAAGTTGGCTCTATTATTCACCACAGAACACATGCAATCCATCCATTAACACCTTAAAACTTCATCATCAATTGCCACTTGAACAAGGAGTGGTAGGGCTATTGGGAATATGAGGGGTTTATAATGTGCGAAAAATGGTAGCATGGATGGGGAAAGATAAGAAAATATTGTTCAACAAATGCAGAAGTAACATAGACTGTATCTAAATCCAACCTTCCAACACCAGTCGTTAACCAACTTTTATATTAATCGTTTCTCTTTCCATAAAGAATTTTAAATTCATAATAATAGAACAAGGAGAGTTTTAATGTACTTGGGAGGATGAGGGGAATATAGTGAGCGAAAAATGGTATAATGAGAGGGAAAAATGATTAATGTTCTATTACATGCAATGATACCCAAAAAATGCCATTGTCATCAATAAAATAATTGCCGAAACTTTCCTTTGTTTAGTAAGTCAAATTCAACACACTGATATTTCAAAACCCCAGGAAAGCTCCAAGACTGTCTATTGTACACTCTTTATTTCTTTTATTTGCTGAGTTCTTTTAATAATAGACTTTCAACAGAATCATTCCAACAACTAAAAACATACCACATCCAGTGCGTAATGGGACTGAGAACACAACATAGGCCAATAACCAACCTTAAATAGTTGTTGTGTAACAGACTGGGTTCAGAACCCAGTGAACCTGGTGTTATTATTCTAACATCATACATTTTCAAAATTGACAAAACCCCATGGATACATGACAAAAAAGATGCGAATAACCAACCTCTCTAATGTTGTATTAACCACTGATAACAAACATCAAGCTCAGAGTTTGAAATTGCGAGTCATCAATAAAAGCACTGAGGTGTGGGTGAACACGAAGGCGAACACTTCAAGGGTTTTGCAAAAAAGAACATTTTAACTATCTCTTATCACAACATACTTTCCACAAACCTCTCCACATACCCCTCATGGCGACCGCAAGCAAATATGCCTATATATATACAAACAATTGACAGGTAGTTTGAAGGAGGTACAAATCTTTCAAGATTGGGTAATGTCATTAAGCAAACAATCATTCTTTTATATTGCAGGGAGAAGAAAACCCTCGAATTTTAATGACCAGAGACAAGTGAAACCCGAACAACATTTGCCATAATTATTTGCTAACATGCATAGCAACATAGCAACCACCTATTCTGGATGCAATGCCATTTAAACAAAAAGGAAATTTCGACTATGAATCAACTTGAACACTTAAAATCCAACAGGGAGGAACTCCATTTAAATGCCATTACACAGTTGATACCCACATGCATTAAACTTCGGAAAAACATAATCTATAAGCAAATGCAAGAGCCAACATTATGATTTAATTCTGAGTAGAGCTATATTTCATGGATGGAGCAGTAATAACTTTCATACATGTATGTAGAATGCTAGGGAAAACCACAAACACAACTATTTCTTCCAAGGCCGAGCAAAATGGAGGCAACACCAACCAAGCAATCAACCAAATGTGAACCAAGAGAGGGTGGCGACCTCAAGGTAGGGTTAGAGAAATGTGCAGTAATTGCACGTCGTATCTTACATTAACTCTATCAACCATAGCCCAATACGATCACACTAACACCTCCAACGCATAATCCACTATAGTTATAAAGAACAATTCAATTCAAAGTCGAGTTTGCCACCTTCCATAATTTTTTTTGAGTTTTATGTGCACTCTTAACACTTAGTACAAGGCATATCGTATGTCCCACATTCATCACTAGGGAAGCATTGCCACCCTTCAAAATTAACTAGTGTCCATGATAATCACAAGAATTCATAAGTGCAATATGCCATATCCAAATATAGCCCATGCTTGGAGTTTAAATCAACCAATCAAAATATATGTGCAGTAGAATAAACAAGATGTTCATTAAAACATCTTTTCCTTTTGAATTAAATCGCTAATAAACCTATCATTCTCCCATTTTGCTTGGAAAGCGGTTTCAAATTTTTAAAACTGTAGTCATTTCTGTAAAAATAGACATGAGCGCATAAAAAGACGGGAGATCATTCATCATCATTCACATACATGGTTCCACCTATCTAGTATATTATTAATTATATATAAATAATAAGGAATTGCAACCTATTTGCAGGCAAGGATCCATGTTGCACTTTTTTGGCGTAAAAAACTGGTAACTCCACAGGGAAATCTGTTCTCAACAGATTTAGAACCCAAAATGTTTTTGGTTTCGCAGACCAAGAGAAATAGATTTAAAAACAACTGGAAAGAATAGTTATGCAACAGGGGGAAAAGATGGTTTAAGGGAATTAATAAGACGATACTTTGGGAATAATTTATGGAAAGTGGTATGTATGAGGGGATTTGGTCCTGTATGCATAACATTTGAACAAGGCATAACAGAAAGTGCTTCTTAAAGTTTCAAGGACAATGTTTTTGATATTCTCTTTGAATCTCGGGATGGAGGGAAGAAAGGGATAGCAGAAACAGGGAAGAAGACAAAATCAACTATCCTACAACAATATTGAGAGCAAAAAAAATTCTCAGCGTTGTCTGAAAGGAGGACATCGTGACAACTGTGTATACCTTTATTGATCAACAATACTTAAAGAATGGCATTGTTATGGAAAAAATAATCCAGACTTTATTTCTGATAATTATGAAAAACAAAACAACATAAATTAAAAACTCAACAAACCAAAGTAAAAAAAGAAAACAATAAAACAAAAGACTATATACAATAGTCATTTTAAACAAGCGTTAATGATCACGCTGGTTTCACATAATGTTTCAAGTGGGAACCATTAGTACTGTAAGAGAACAATCGCTCTTCCAAATCCTTTAGAAGGTATGAGTTTGCGCCTAGGACAAAAGCGATTTTGAAAGGACCTAGCCATAATTTTTGGAACTTAGAGTGTCTTCCTCTCTCAGCATGGGATGAGTTCCATAGTAGGACTTTATCATTAATCTTGAATTCAACAGCTTTTGCTCAGTCTGTTAAAATACTTTTTCACAGTTTGTTGTCTTCTTTTTATGCTCTCCAAGTCAAAATTCCTTTGTTCTTCTAGTGCTAACAATGCATTTATCCTTTGGGGAACATTGGAATAATTTAATTCTTCAATCTGTAGCATCAATCTTAAGGAGGAAATCTCTAGCTCAATAGGAAGAATAACCTCTTGACCATATAAGAGATGAAAGGGAGTACAACCTGTACTTTCTTTGGAGGTTGTGTGATCTGCCTAGAGAGCATAAGTGAGAAGCGTATGCCACTAGTGAGGTTTGTCTTCTATAATATTCTTTATGATCTTAACCAGATTCTTGTTAGTGGACTATGCTTTTCCATTTCCCCGAGGGTAATAAGTAGATGAAGTGAAATGTTTGACCCCTAACTTAGCCAAAAAATGAGTCAATTTTGCAGAAATGAAGGCTAGGTCATTGTCCGTAATGATCTCTAATGGAATGCCAAATCTGGAAAATATATTAGCTTCTAGGAAAGAAATTACTTGCTCATCATGTGCGTGTCTAAGAGGGACAACCTCGATCCACTTAGTAAATTAATCAGTGGTTGTTAAAATAAATATATGTCCCACGGAAGATGGAGGGTTGACAGGACCAATAAAGTCTAGGCCCCATTTAGAAAAAGGGAAATCCGAGAGGACGGGTTGTAAAGGCATGGCAGAAAGGCGTTCTTTCCCAACGAATTTTTGGCACTTATCACAAGAATTTCCAAATTTATAAGAATCCTAGAACATCGTAGGCCAATAGTAACCATTTCGTATGATTTTAAAAGTAGTATCCTTAGCAAAAAAATGGCCACCAATGTGAATGACAAAAACTAATGATCCATGAATTTCGTGTAACAATTTATGTGTTTCTTCATCATTTACACATCGAAGTAGCAAACCATCAGCATACCTTCTAAACAAAAAGTTTCCTAAAATGATATACTTGGAAGCTTCCAGGCAGAGTCTCCTTCTTTGGTGAGGGTCCAAATCATCTGGACACTTTTGATACTGCAAATAATACACCATATTTTTATACCAAGGATGTTCGGATATAACAAGATTTTGATTCTCAATATAAAATAGAGCTAAAAGAGGATTATCTTGATCGTCAAGTTCTTCACTTGGTTCAGGATGCTGATCTAAGTGAAGAGCTAGGTCTCGTCCCTTGATTGTCTTTGAAGTCATGATCGTCAAATCATGCTCCTGAATTTTGGCAATTCAATGTGCAAGTTTTTCTGAAAGATAAGTTTGTGAAAGCATAAACTTGACAACAGGAAAATGGACTCTTACCTGCGTATGTTTGCCTAAAATAAAGTGGAGAAATTTTTCTATAGCCTTAACAAGAGAAAAAATGTGTTTCTTAATATAAGATTACTTGATTTCATCATTTGATAAACTCTAGCTCATGTAAGCTACGTGTTTTTCATTGTTTTGGTCATCACTTTGTAAGAGGATAGCATAAATTGCTTCCTCAGTGGCATTGGTATATATGATAAAATCTTTCTCAAAATCTGGTTTTGACAGAACCAGTGCATAACTGATTGCTTTCTTAATCCTAAGGAAAGCATTTTCGACGTCATTTGTCCAAGCAAAAGAACGATCTTGCTTCAGAAGATTATGAATTGGTTTAATCATGACAACAAAATCAGGAACAAACCTACAAACAAAATTGATAATGCCCATGAAAGCTTGAACTGTTGAAATATTATAACTGCAAAGAGAATTCTATTTATTATTGAGTTATTATTCATTAGATCATTCCCATTTTGTGGATTGATCATGTCGGGCATTGTAATTGACCAAATCCCCTTTTGCAGATTGGTCAAACCCTAAATATATTATGCAAATTGAGAAGTCATCCCCTAGACCATTTAAAGTGCTTTTAACCACTTAGAAGACAAGTCGGCCCTGCCTAGTGAAGAGACACCTTTCCAGCACCTGCCAGTTTGTATAAATAAAGGAAGCCATCGCCTCATTTGTTCACTCACTCAACTCACTCATCTAATGCGCAAGTTTGAAGGAAGCTGCAGTTCCCAGTTGCCGAAAGAAGGAAGAGAGAGAGAGGCATTGCTCAGTGGAGGATATTCTCTAGTGTTTGGTTTATTCTCTTGGCATTGTATTGGATGTCTATATTAATGAAGTTTTTGCTAGGTTTTCTCCCCCATGAGGGTTTCCTAGGATAAATGTTGCGTATCTTGTGATTGTGTTTCTCTCAGTGATCCTACCTATGCTATGGTTATCTAATAAATTGAAAAGAAACATAATAACAACTTCAACCTTAACATGAACTTATTTCTTGGAGGTGGGGGTATGGAGGTTTAGAATTGCAGTAATCCTTTCACGGTCTATGCTTATTCTTGAATAAAAAACAATATGACCGAGGAGCTTTCCCTTCGTGACACCAAAAGTAGATTTGAAAGGATTTAAAGAAATGCCAAATTTTCTGCAACACATGAGAACTTTTCTAAGATGACCAAAATGATCCAACTGGTTCTTTGAATAAAAAATAAAATCATCAAGATAAACTTGGATAATTTTACCGATCAGATCGTCAAAAGCTATTTTAATCTATTGTTAACCAAATTTTATATTAATCCTTTCTCTTTCCATAAAGAATTTTAAATTCATAATAACATAACATGAAGTGTTTTAATTTATTTGGGAGGATGAGGGGAATATATTGAGTGAAAAATGGTATAATGAGAGGGAAAAATGATTACTGTTCTATTACATGCAATGATATGAAAAAAATGCCATTGTCATCATCAAAATAATTGCCAAAACTTTCCTTTGTTTAGTAAGTCAAATCCAACACATTGATATTTCAAAACCCTAGGAAAGCTCCAAGACTGTCTATTGTACATTCTTTATTTCTTTTATTTGCTGAGTTCTTTTAATAATAGACTTTCAACAGAATCATTCCAACAAGTAAAAACATACCACATCCAATGCATAATGGGGTTGAGAACGCAACATAAGCCAACAATCAACCTTAAATAGTTGTTGTGTAACAGACTGGGTTCAGAACCCAGTGAACTTGGTGTTATTATTCTAACATCATACATTTAAAAAATCGACAAAACCCCATGGATTCATGACAAAAAAGATGTGAATAGCCAACCTTTCCAATGTTGGATTAACCATTGATAACAGAGATCAAGCTCAGAGTTTGAAATTGTGACTCATCAATAAAGAACTGAGGTGTGGGTGAACACGAAGGCAAACACTTCAAGGGTTTTGCAAAAAAAAACATTTTAAACATCTCTTATCACAACATACTTTCCACAGACCTCTCCACAGACCCCACATGGCGGCCACAAGAAAATATTCCCATATATATACAAACAATTGATAGACAGTTTGAAGGAGCTACAAATGTTTCAACACTGGGTAATTGCATTAAGAAAACAACAATTCTTTTATATTGCAGGGATAAGAAAACCCTCGAATTTTAATGACCAGAGATGAGTGAAACCCGAACAACATTTTCCATAATTATTTTCTAACAGACATAACAAGCAACCACATATTTTGGATGCAATGTCATTCAAATAGAAAGGAAATTTCGACTATGAATCAACTTGAACACTTAAACGCCGACTGCGAGGAACTCCATTTAAATGCCATTACACAGTTGATACCCACATGCATTAAACTTCGGAAAACACACTCTGTAAGCAAATGCAAGAGACAACATTATGATTTAATTATGATCATAGCTATATTTCATGGATGGAGCAGTAAGAGCTTTCATACATGTATGTAGAATGCCAACGAAAACCACAAACACGACTATTTCTTCCAAGGCATAGAAAAACAAAGGCAACACTAACCAAGCAATCAACCAAAATGCAAACCAAGCGAGGGTGGTGACCTCGAGGTAGGGTTAGAGCGATGTGCAGTAATTTCATGTCGTATCTTACACTAACTCTATCAACCATAGCCCAATACGAGCGCACTGACACCTCCAATGCATAATCCACTATAGTTATCAAACAACAATTCAATTCAAAGTCGAGTTTGCCACGTTCCATAAAGTTTTTTGAGTTTTATTTGCATTCTTAACACTTAGTACAAGGCATATCATATGTCCCACATTCATCACTAGGGAAGCATCCATTCCCTAAATACACAACTTGAATGGATTTATTGGATGGGCTTGTATTTTCCACCCTTCAAAATTAACCAATGTCCATGATAATCACAATAATTCATAAGTGCAATATACCATATCCAAATATATCCTATGCTTGGAGTTTAAATCAACCACTCAAAATATATGTGCAGTAGAATAAACCAAGATTCTCATTGAAACAACATATTTTCCTTTTGAATTAAATCGCTAATAAACCTATCATTTGCCCATTTTGCTTGGAAAGCGGTTTCAAATTTTTAAAACTGTAGAGTCATTTATTCAAAAATAGGCATGAGCGCGTAAAAAGACAAGGCATCCTTCTTCATCATTCACATATGGGGTCCCACATATCTAGTATATTATTAATTATATATAAATAATAAGGCATTGCAACCTATTTGCAAGCAGGGATCCATGTTGCGCTTTTTTGGCATCAACATGGATCATCACCAATAATGTGCACTTGCATTGGGATCATCACCAGTAAGACACATTCCACATGTGTGAGTGATCTCCTCCTCATTTCACTCCGGTTTGGCTAGTTAACTGATGTCTTCATGTCTAGTTAACTAGGACTAGGTGGCAGTTGACTCCAGTGACTGCCAATTTGTGTCACATCTCTCTATAACACTCCTAATAAGCATTAGCTTGGATACTATGGCGAGTTAGTTGTTTCAAACCAAGTATATCACTTGTATTGTAGCATTCTCTTATTCAGATAATATAAACTACTTCATTATTTTCTCCATTTTTGTCTTCTCTCTTCATCCACCATTGCAAGTTGTGTATGTTTCATTGTTAGCTAGATCTTCTATGCAAGTATATAAGAAAATATACACTTTTTGTGCTCTGATGGTATTTTTACAAGGCATAAGAATGCACATCTTGTTGAACTTGCCAACTACCACAAACATATAAGTCATGTCCCTTCCTAGTTGTTGGCAAACCACCCAAAAGATCCATGGAAATGATTTCCAAGGGTTGGGTGGGTATGGGAAAGGGATGGTATAAGCCTTGCATTCTATTGCTAAGCCTATTGCTACACCAAAGCACACATCTTCTAATATACCAAGCTGCATCTTTTTGCATTATGGGCTAACACACATACCTTTGTAAGTTGGAAACTATCTTCCCAACACCAAAATTTACTGCCACCTTGGATGTGTAAGCCTCTCTAATAGGATGAAATATTTCACCTTTAAGGACACAGAGCTTATCTATATTGTAGAGCAACCCATTCTGGAGATGATAATCAACCTTATTGTCACCTTATTCTACACAAATTTGACATGTAATTGTTGAAACACCTCCTTAAAGTCCTCATCTTTTGTGTATGCCTCTTTGTATGAATTATGGGTAAAAGGCTTCATGTGCATAAGAGTTTTCAAAGCTATAATATTGTATGTGGGTGGCCTTGAAAGCATGTTTTCCAACTTATTAGTGTTCCCCTTCATACATTTGTTGACTTGATGAAAGTACTACAAAAATCCCATCTACTTGTAATGTCTAGTTTGTTGAAGCTTACTCCTGGCCTGCAAATACTACAGTGGTTGGTGAGATGTTCATCATCTAAAATCAAATTCATTTCTTTTTCATGGAGGAATGCACTACAATCGTATCAAATTCCATGAACAACATACACTATTCCTTGTGCTCATATTATTTATAACATGTTTTAAATGCATGTCTCAAACTAGGTTTCAATCTATTCAAGGAGGTTTCCATATCATTCCAAAAACCATGAAAAACACTAAAAAATTACCCATTGTGCCCCCCAATTTTCCCATAAATAAAAAAAATCCATGAAACATTTCACACAAATGTATGTGCACATTGATGCTAGCAACATGCCATCTAATTGCTAGGTGGATAACCATTCAAACCATAACCAATAAATTCATACATAGCGGGGAATCAACCTCAACATATGCATTGTTAGAAGAGTAAGTAAATAATGCTTTGCGTTTAAACATGTGTGAAAGGAAGTCAAAATGAAGAAGGCATATATAT
>ML783753.1:523148-581999 GCA_009831015.1 Picea engelmannii
ACAAAATATATATATATATATATATATATATATATATATATATATATATATATATATATATATATATATATATTTAAGAATCAACATTGAAAACACTCTTGTAGGGATAGTAATGAGGAAAAGGAGAATGGAACCCATGATACTTTAAACACTACAACCAATATTATGGGAAGATTGATTTGTTAGAATAATTAGAGGAGCTCTTCCACCTTATTGATACTATATAGCCTTATGTGTTTGCGAAATAAATTTTAATGTGCTTTAGGTTAGTGATAGATTATTTATACATCCGAGTTAAAAGATGTTATGGTTAATTATGCTAAGTTACATAAATAAAGTTATACAAATCAAAGTGACATAAACAAAAATAAAATGTATAGATTATTTATACATCCGAGTTAAAAGATGTTATGGTTAATTATGCTAAGTTACATAAATCAAGTTATACAAATCAAAGTGACATAAACACAAATAAAATGTATCCGTGAAATAATGTAGATATAAGTTATCTAAGGAAAATGAAGCAAAATTATAAACAACTTGAAATCTTACAAAGAGGAGAAAATGTGTAAATCATAAAGTACAAGAGAACTATGGATATGTTCCAGAAAAATAACTTTATTAAAAAAATTGATAACCAATTGACAAGGTTGATAATTAGTTAGGCTCCTAACAAGTAGGATGTTTTTGAAACCATATGCTACTCATAACAACATGTAATCAAATAGGAGAAGCCTCAAATTGTGAAGAACTCGAAAAAATATACACCTAGATTGTCCAGAAAAAATCTATATACATGGTTAAATTAACCTTTAAAATTGAACACAACTATATAAGCATATAAACAAATATACCTTCAAAACAGAATGTATGTGTCTTCACTCTAATGCTTGACCTGTAAGGTAAGTCATCTTATCATTATAAGCTTCTATCAAGATACTGAAAATATTAAAACAACATTAAATTCATTTTCATTTGAAGAACTCCAACATACATGCTCTTTTCTCCCCCTTATTAAGGTATTCGTCTCCTCCTTTTGTAGAGGATAAGATGGCAGATGAAAAGACATAACTACGTCTTAAATATAATATAACAAATAAACCTGAACAATCATCATTATTTGATGGGTATAAGGTAAAAAGTCACTTGGTCTAATGTAGACTAAGGTCACTTAGTCAAACTAAGAGCTCAGTCTATTGTGCACACATTTAGTTTTAATAAGACATGGGCTCTTAGAGATTGATAAATTTATTGTCTTCATCATTCATATTTAATAACTATAAATCATTAAATGTAAAATGAACAATAAATAAATATCAGATATTATTTACTATTCAATTTCATTTCAAACAACAATATATATATATATATATATATATATATATATATATATATATATATATATATATATATATATTGACATCAAACTATCATCTTCAACTTTAATTATTAGCAATCCAATTTCAAACAACAAAAAATATATTGACATCAAATGGTCATCTTCAACTTTAAATATTAACAATTCAAAATATAAATATATGTTCATGTTGGGTAATAATTAAACATGTCTTCCTAGCTCAAAAGAGTTCCAAGATCAAGCTCCAATAATCATACAACATGTAATTTGGAAGGAATCTCACAATAACTAATAACCAATTAATGTATCTCTATTAAAATAAACATTACTACATTTACTACATTAATGTATCTCTATTAAAATAAACATTACTACATTTACTACATTTACTACATTAGGAGTGGGGATCTGGGTAGGAACACCAGTGAACATGATTGGAAGCTTCCTACCTTGACATTCTATTTCCATAATTACAATCAATGCAACCATCAAGCTTAAGTAATAAAAAAAACTTAAAAACCATGCATCACTCCACGACATGCATGTTACAGGCAATAGTTTCAATGCAACAAAAAGATATGAGACTTTAACTATTGTGTTCACAAAGGAAGGGAATGATGGATGAAAATAATAAACAAGTTAATAAGAACTCTGTTGGTAGCAGCATAGACTTGATGCTTTGTTATGATTTTACATTTCTTTCTTTCATATCCCTTCATTGTACTCATGTTTGAATGCCGGTGGAAAAACTAGTTTGTTGTGCAAACATCTTCTTTGTACATATCATAATATCAAACAACATTGAAATCAAGTGTTAATCCGGGCTCTAAGCCTATATAGACTTGATTCTTTGTCATGATTTTACATTTATTTCCTTCATATCCCTTCATTGTGTTAGTACTAGAAGTCTGACCTAGACTGCTATAGGTGTGAGCCTAATACACATCAGAAAAACTTGTAGGTTTGTAAAGATAAGATTTTATTTCAAAATGTAGTGAATGGGTGAGGAACTCAGTTTAAACATCAACACAAAACTTCCAGAAAATATATATCAACAAACAAGGCTTGAAAAGTCTCAGATTAGTGTTTAAGCTATAAATGGAAAGATGGAAGATTTAGCAGAAAAAAGTAGAATACATGCATTAGGTTACATCAGGTACTTCTGAAACACATACAATAAAAAACTCATCAAGCAGGAACTTCCTAGTCAACAAGATAAATTACTTCAACAACACTTGCACTAGTAAAAACACAATAAATCTTTCATTGCATCAGGAACAAGTACCAAGATGAATCCTTCATCAATAGAAAACACCAAAGAAAAGATGAAACACATAATATGGTAAAGAGAAGAAACTGATAATTAACTGATCAAGATTCTTAAGTCTGAGTACATACAGTCTAGAAACTTTTACAGTTGAAAAGTAAAGAAATGAGTCTCACAATAGCCACTCTCCTTTTCTCTAAGAGTTACATCCATCATAAAAGAGCCAAATACATAAAAAATATATCTAAGAGGTCACAACTTACCCCATGCATTGGATTATGTTCCTTGGAGATATGTGGCAATAGATAGACAAACAAAAATCTAACAAACTGCTAGATTTCAGGAAGCTGTTGGCAGTATTAAATACAACTGCAACCAACTCATTGCATGGAGATTTAATGGAGCTAGATATGAGGCACAAGTGTCCCTTAATGTCTAACTGCCTCCTAGGGAACCATTTGAACCTCCTAAGATAGGTGGAAACCCTCCTACAACTCAGATTTATCAGACTGTTAGAGTTTGCAGTGCATCTGCACGATTCACTGCAAACTTTCCTATAGGTGATGTTTTCAATTTTTCTCCCAAACGACGAACTGGGTTGGGATGAGTTTTGGTCAGCAAGTCAAAAGAATTATGTTTCGCCTCCAAAAACAATTTCAGAAAAACTCAGTTCGTATATTTCAAGATACAATGAAAATGTGACTTTGCTGCTTACTAATTTGTTGCAAACTGTTTTAATTTTAGCAGTTAGCAGCGCCTTCAGGAGAATGCGCTGCGAATTTCCTGTAGATGTCATTTTTCTTTTCGATCACTACAACTGATGTCAAAACCATGGAGACACAATGATCTAGATTTTATGAGCATAACGAAATGAACACAAATTATTATCAAAAGATGCTTAACACAAAATAACAGATATACAGTAAAACTAGTTTCTATTCAATAAGGAAATAAGATGAAATTGTAAAATGCAGCAGAAAACAAGCTTGCTAGAATGGCAGTGGCTTATCTCTGAGAAGAGATGTGACGGCTGCGCTCATTCCAGAAGATGATTACAACGAGGCTCTCAAGGCCTTTTTACAATAAAAAATAATTTCAAAAACCCTAGACATCCAAAAACCTAACCCTAGGAGATGAAGCGCCAAAAGTCATGTGGGCCCCGTTTGGGTAAGTTAGTACATCAACTTCTTGAGGTCATAAATTTTGCATACGGTATTCGTTTTAGGTGCACGATATCCTGTTGGAAAGGTCTATCCGAGGAATACACATATTTCCTGTGGCAAGATCTACACATGTTGGCTGTGGCGAGCCCTAAAAACGTTGTTTAGGGCCTCAAAACGACCCAAGAAGTCAGGGACCCGAAAACTAGGAAAAAACCGCCGAAATGAAAAACTGCCAAAATGAGCCAGTTGGAATAGGTAGGAGGCCGCCGACATCCATTGGTATCAATAATACCCCTTTAGGAAGCAATGGTCTCCATTGCGTTGATTTCCCCCATTAGATGAGGAAATTTCTTTTGAATTTATCCCCGGGTGAGCCACTTACCTTGGTGTAGGAGCTTCCCTGCTTTGACAACTCGATAAAGGTGGATCCTTTGCTGGTGAGTGTCGTTGACCTGTTTGTCCACAATATGATCACTAGATTCATGTTGTATGTAGTCAGGGTTGAGCTTTGTTGGTGTCAATTGTTCTGCTATCTTTGAGGTGTCCAATAATGGTGGGAAATAAGGTTGAAGGAGATCCACGTTGAACACTGGGTGCAAGCCAAGGAAAGGAGGAATGTTGAGCTCAAAAAAATTATCACCCACAACCTTGGTGATGGTGTATGACCCATAATAGAGTGGGATAAGCTTCCAATGGGGTCCGGTAAGGTGTTCTTTCTGCAAATGCAACCAAACTTGTTCTCCCACCTGAAACTTATGTGGCACCTAGTGTTGATCATGGAGATGCTTGTATTTGTCATTGGACTTCTATAGGATATCCTGAACCTATTGATGGATGTGCTGGATCTTCCCAATGAACCGGGTAGCTTTTTCAGCTTTAGTTGGAGCAGGAGATGAGTCGACCGAGGTGACTGCAAGGGGTAGTGCAACATCTATGGGACCCAATGGTTGGAATCCCAACCCCACCTGAAAGGGGTTGTGGCCAGTTGAGCTATGCAAGGATCGATTGTAGCTATGCTAGACATAGGGAAGACTCTCATCCCATGTGAGAGGGTGCTTGAAATTATACATGCGCGGGATATGCACGATCATTTGATTTATGACCTCGGTTTGGCCATCTGTTTGGGGGTGGAAGGCCATGGATTTGTTGAGCTTGGTGTCTAGCGGTGACCAGAGGCTCGACCAGAATGTGTTGAGAAATTGATTGTCCCGATATGAGAAAATGGTTTGTGGGATTCCAAAATATATCCAGATTCATTCAAAGAAGATCTTGGCAGTGGCCTCTATTGTGATGCTCTTCTTGCAGGCGATCAAAATCGCCATCTTAGAAAAGCGATCAAAAACAAAAAAAACACAGTCATTTCCCCGCTTGGTGGACGAGAGGCTCAACATGTAGTCTATGAAGATGGATTCCCATGTCCTGTCATGAGTAGGAAGAGGGGTGTACATGCCCTATTTCTTAGTGGTCTGTTTGACAATAGTGTAGGCAGTACAAGACCTGATATACTTGTTGACCTCTTGTCGAAATTTCGACCAGTAGAGATGTTTTTGTAACATTTCCACTATCTTTTTGATGTTGAAGTGTCCTACCACCCAACTGTAGTGGGATTCCCAGATTATCTTCGATTGCTCGCTTGATGGAATGCATATATGGCCCAGACGACACAACAACCCATCTCAAAGATGAAAATTAGCGACAACTGCATTTGCGCCCAACATTTGGTAGGTGGTGGCGAAGTTAGGGTCTGTCTCATAGAGTTGGGGCCATCCATAGGTCTCATGGCCATAATATTCTAGCACCGTGGTGAGTGTTGTGACTGGCAGTCTGCTGAGGAAATCAACGATGCAGTTAGTGCTTCCTGTTTTATACTTGATGTTGAGGTGGAATTGTTGCAAGTATGTGTACCACTTTTGATGGCGGTCATTCTGCAATTTGCCTTGTGTCTGCATGAACGAAATTGGCTTATGACCAGTGTGGATGACTGTCTCCTTCCCAAGAATATAATGTCTCCATTGGCGACAGGCTTGCACAATGGAGTACATTTATTTGTCATAAGTAGGGTACTTATGGACAACATATGGTAGTGTCTCACTATGATAGGCCATGAGGTGGCCGTGCTCAGTGAGAACGGTGCCCATAACATAGTCTAAAGCATCTGTCTCGATCTCAAAGGGCTGTTGCAGGTCTAATAGTGAAAGTACTAGGGATGAGCACAAGCACTGCTTCAAATCATCGAACGCTTGTTGTTGGGACCGACCCCACATAAATTTCTCCTTACCACCACCCCTGGTTACTTGGTTGAGGGCCCATGCAATATGGGAGAATCCCAACACAAACTTGTGGTAGAAATTGGCAAGGCCCAAGAGAATACGAAGCTCAGTGAGTGTGGTTGGGGCTGGCCAGTCACAGATGACTTGGATCTTGGCTAGATCCACATGTACACCATGTTGATCAACTATGTAACTCATTTAATGGACCTTGTCCATGACTAAGGAGCATTTTCCAAGTTGGCATATAGCTTGTACTGTCGCAGGGTGTGAAAAACCCGATGAATATGCTGCAAGTGTTTTGCGCAAGTCTTGTTGTAAATGAGAATGTCATCTAGATATACCCCTACAAAATTATTGGTGAATGGTCCCAGGATATCGTCCATCATCCTCATGAAAGTTGTTGGAGCATTTGTCAAGCCAAAGGGCATGACCAACCATTCGAAAAGACCTTCCTTTGACTTCAAGGTGGTCTTCCATACATCTGTTCGTTCTATCGAGATATGGTGGTAGCCAGACTTCAGATCAATCTTACTGAAGTATTTGGCCCCCGTGATCTAATCAAGGAGGTCGTTGATTCGGGGAATCTGGTACCAGTTTCTGACTATGATTTTATTCAGGGCTCGGTAGTCAATGCAGAGTCGCTAGGTTCCATCTTTCTTCTGTACCAACACAATTGGGATCCCGCAAGGTGATGAGATGTGACATATGTGCCCCTTGTGGAGTAGTTCTTGGATCTGCTCCTTTATCTCCTCATTCTCTAATAGGGAGCGACGATAGACTAGCCCATTGGGAAGCGGTGAACCGGGGGTTAGATCGATGGGGTGCTTGACTTGACAGTGCATAGGTACCCTGGTAGGTGAGGAGAAGATATACGAGTATTCTTCCATGACCTTATCCACTTGCTTCTCCTGTGTGGAGAGTTCGGTCACGGAGACCATGGATGGGGCTTCGATCTTTCGCTCATTCTAAGAGCGAATCACAAAGAAGAAAAACATCCCCATCTCATAGATGACCTTCCTGCATTTCTTAGTAGAGATAAAGGAAATAACACTAGGTGGGACTGCCTCTAGTATCATGTACAATTCCTTGTTCAATGTAATAATAACACTATGATTCCTAGACTCATATAAAACATGGAGTTATCATTAATATGGTTGGCCCAAAATAACATTACAAACTTCAAGAGGGGAAACATCACACAATACCTCGTCTTTGAAGGGCTTGATTCTGTATGAAAGGCGACATTGTTGGATGATGTGAATGTTGCTTCCTTGGTGGATCCATCCAATGGTGTAGGGATGCGGGTGCGACGTTGTCGGCAAGGCAAGTCGCTTGAAAACCTCTGCTGAGATGAGGTTGTTCTGGCTACCACTATCAACGATGAAGTGCAACGGGGTACCCTTCACCCACATCTATGAATGAAAAAGGTGCTGACCTTCCTCTGGCTCATCTGGTTCACCATGATGGAGCTTGGTGGTAGAAATCATAGCACTGGGTTTTGCATCAATGATCCATCTCCCCCTTTCTTGTTCACCTTAGCCACTGATGACTTCCTTGAGCGGAAATCAACAATGTTATGCTAGGAGATCTTATGGAAGTTGCACCACTTCTCGGTATCTTTCTTTGTCTTTCTGGTGTCCTTCTTTTCTTGTGGCTTGGACTGGTTATCCTGAGGCGGTCCATATTTTCTATGTTCTTTGTTCTATGGTTTGGGGATGCCATTTCCTGGATTTTGCTTTGAGGGGTTCCCAGGCCCAAATTGATGCATCTTTTGTTTGAGATTCTGCTCGATTTTGACGACATATTGGTAGACCGCGCCCAAGGATGAGATGTCCAGAAAATCCATTTCATTCTGGATGTATCTATGCAGACCGCTGCGATACTTGAGCACCAGATGTCTCTCAGAATATTTGATACCCATCTTGGTGCACAAGGTATGGAATATATTTGTGAACTCGAGCACTGCTTGGTCTCTTTCCTGCCGCAGTGTGGTCCATTTTTTATACACGTCATGATAACTTCAAACATGGTAGTATTGTTCCTTAATAACATCCCTGAAGGACTCCCAGGTGACCGCGACTGTAAATAATGAGGGTTCCTCTATTTCCTTCTGCTCATAGAAGGTTTCCCACCAATCTTTAACATGGGAAATGACTTTGAGGAGTGCAAAAGTAATATTTTCTCTATTCGAGAAGTTATGGATGGAGAAATACCCTTCTAGTAGATTCAACCATTTGTCTACAATATCTGCACCTATATGAACTTCAAATATAGGAATATCGAAGTTTATTTGTACCTTGAAGGGGGAAACGTTTCCGTTTGAGGAAGATGCACTGCATGTTGGTAGCCTCCGAAGGATTTGCGCAAAACTATCCATCATCTCATTCCTCTGTTGCGTGAGGGATTCCTCGAGAATTTTTTTGAAGGGATCTTCTATCCCGTCGTCTTTCTGTTCTTCCGCCATGAGAGGTCGCTTGGGCATGCGAGAGATTTTGTCCTCAAGAGAAACAAGTTCGAGACCCAATTCTTTGTACCCTGACCTCGTTGGGGACATGCATTAAGAACGACAAGGAGAATACCACTCTGATACCACTGATCCATATTTTATGAGAAGAATTAAATGAATACAAATTATTATCAAAATATTCTTAACACAGAATAATAAATACATAGTAAAATTGATTTCTATTCAATAAGGAAATAAGCTAAAACTGTAAAATGCAGCAGAAAATAAACTTGCTATAATGGTGGTGGCTTATCTCTGAGAAGAGATGTGACGGATGCTCTCATTCTAGAAGATGATTACAATGAGGCTCTCAAGTATTTTTTACAATAAATAGAACTGTAAAAAAACCTAGACATCCAAAAACCTAAACCTAGGAGATGAAGCGCCAAAAGTCATGTAGGCCTCGTTTGGGTAAGTTAGTACATCAACTTCCTGAGGTCGTAACTTTTGCATACGATATTTGTTTTAGGCGCACCATATCCCATTGAAAAGGTCTATATGAGGAATACACATGTTGTCCGTGGAGAGCCCTAAACACGTTGTTTAGGGCCTCAAAACGACCCCAGAAGTCAGGGACCCGAAAACTAGGGAAAAACTGTCGAATTGGAAGACTGCCAAAATGAGCCAGTTGGAATAGGTGGGAGGCCACCGACATCCATCTGGATCACAATCTTTCAAACCTCTATTTATTCCTTGTATAACCTTTGAGCCATGCAGGATGACTCCCAAAAACAACAAGTGAGCAAAATCATGAACAACATAAGACAAAAATGTTCTTTAATATATGAGGAACCATGACAAAACTGATATACTGCTGCAAAAACAAATGGTGCTCCATCTGTTCCTTTAATTGTTTCACTTCTTCCTTTGGTGAGTATCCATGACAACTAAATTAAAACCCCCCTCTGATAACAACTGCTACCAGAGCAAGTGATGGAAACTAGTAAATGAAGGTTTTACTGCTTGATTGGGAATAGATAGGGTTTTGCTAGCAAGAGGATTTTATGCTTAAATAAATAGTGCAGAAGCTAAAAGATACCGAAACTGAGAAATGGAGGTAAATATAACAACCTAAAACTGAAAGAAACCTCCAATATTCAAATTTCCAAGTGACTCTGTAAAATAGAGGGTTTGCAGTGCATGCACTGCGAACTTTCTATAGTTGCTGTTTTTATTTTTACTCTCAAATGAAGAACTGGGCCAGGCTGATTTTTTGTCAGCAAATTAAACACATCTTAATGCTTCTCCACAATTAGTTTTAGGAGAACCCAGATTGACAGTAAAAGGTTATGATGAAAAAAATAAAAATCGTTGCTATAGGAAAGTTTGTAGTGCAGCTTTAGCAGTTCGCAACAAACTTTAACCAGTCTGCAACACACTCATTTGACACATGAAACAACTCTCAAATGGTTGGATGTGACTTTAAATATCTTTGTACACATTTTTTAGATAAAACACTTGATGATGACCTTCAAAACATGCAAATAAGACAAATACCTTCCCTCTTTACAAATAATGACCACCACCATAATCACATGAAGACTCTTGTACATGCATTCTGATTATTTTCCTAAACCTAGGATAAAACCAAAACCATGATTTATGGGTATAAAACATGACTCAAGACTTTAAGAACCATGACCCTATGATTCAAACCTAAGACTTCAAACAAATGAATGATATAGGAAGGAATGATCACATGAATAACAAAGACCAACGATGTCCTTCTGAGACCGGACTAACAAAAATTTAGAAATGAGTAAAAGATTGACTCCTGATCATTCCATGTGTTAACATCTGGCTCCATGGGATATAGCATGCTCCCTGTGAGCTACCAATAACTTGTAAACCATGTGCCTTTGTCCATTGGGATATGGAGTCTTATTACTGATCTATTGCAAACCAAGAAACTAAAAGAAACAAAAATGCTCGAATGATGAGCTTATTCCCCTACTTCGAACCCGATCTTTGAGCTGCTTGATTAGGTGAAATAAAAAATCCAGTGCAACCATGCAAGGACCTTGTCAACTGATTGAATTCCTTGCATAACCCTGCTTAATGGAAATTCAAACTAAAAATTAAATCCAATCTGAAAACTCATCCACTTTGAAGAACCAATTCCACTGACCGATTCTAGGTAACACATAAAGGTCTTTTTCTCTGATGTTTCCAACAAAAATGAAAAACTATCTTGAAGAATATGTGTGGATACCACTTGTTGATTGATAAAAAGGAAATGACAACCTGTGTCTATATTTTCTTTCTATTCACAAGTATAGAGTAAGATACAATCTTATTTCTTCACTGTTTCCTTTTCTTCAAACGCTGATGGTTCTTGTTCTAAGTTTTCAAATGCAAGATCATTCTCAAAACAAATGGAAACAATTTGATTATTTTCATTATCATGTATTTCAACCTCAATAAAATTATCCATATAGAGAGCCATAGGATGACTAAGAACATGGAAAGGTTGTTGTTGACTTATAATATTGTCATTATGTTCCAAAAAACCTGTGTGATTTTGCAAATCAACTCTCTCTACTTTATAAGCAACTTCAATTTTTTCTTTCAAAAGATTAAATGAATAAAATCATAAGAGAAATGACTTACCTCCAACTAAGTCACAATTTTCCCTATGATCGAGGCCATAACTATCATAAATGAGTTGAATGCTTTCATAAGACTGCTGAAAAGAATCCTTTTCTGGATGAAAATATATTGCTAATGTTTTTTGGAAATCAACCTCATCATAGTCATTGTACTCATCATATACAGGTAAACCAAAGGCTTCTTGAAGATCATAAATAACAAAATTAGAGACAAAAACTTTCTCCTCAACAGGTTTCTCTCCCAACTCCTTCTCATGGCATCCTTCTTGTTCATGTTTATTGTCAACTCTGTCTACATTCCACTCCTCATCCTTAAATTGATTTGAAAATTTTCCACATGCTATGAGATTATCCTAAATCTCTTGAGCATCAATGAATATTTGTTGCAAGGTGACATGCCTCATTTCTAAAAGAAGAAGAAAAAAATCTAGATGAAGAGTTGTTACATAACATAGTCTAGCAACAATTTCATGAGGTCGAATATTTAAAGGCATGCTGCAATAAAAACTATAAAATCTCCCATTGAAAATAACAAGAGCTTCATTCTCCCCTCTTTTCAAATCATAAAACTCAACAAAGTACTGGTCAAGAGATTTTTTCTCTCCACAAAGCAACATATCCAACCAAATATTTGGCAAATAACCTCATAAAAACATCCTCGTGCATGATTTCAAAATTGTCAATGACATTCTGAAAAGCTCCCAAATGTTTCTCAGCTACAATATGATCTGCTCCAACAAAAAGAGGTAGATATTCTAAAAACTTGGGAGGGTAAGGGTGAATAGTAGATGGCAATTTTAAGGGTTTAAACATTTTTTCTCTTTTTCTAGATTGGACATCAGTAAGATGAAAGTGAGGTTCAATGGATTGATTGAAAAGTCTAGTAGTGGTGGTAGAAGATGGTACTATGATCAGAGAAGTTGGTGAATCAGTTGTATCATTCACATGGTTACAGGGCCGATCATGTTCATGAAGGATTTGAATACAAACATTGTTCTCATATGTTTCAGATGAAGGACTAGGGTCAACATCAACTATGTAAGAATAATGCATACCTTCTTCTTTCAAAAATAGATATATAGTAGTAGGATTATGGTCATCAGAGTAAACAAAGAAAAGGATGATTCTCTTGATATATGAAGGAAAGGACAGGAAAGAACTGATAAAAAAGAATATGAGCTCTTGAAGAAAACTTATATCTTAATACTTGGACTTCTTGTGTCTTCCTTCCATTTTCTGTTTGAGCTCATTCCTCAGTGGAGTCATGTAACTTGATTTGAATCACCAACAAGTTTTTCAAATGTGTGGAGTCGCCATGGTGAAAAATTGCAGTCTGTTCTGTCACCAATCCTTGCTCACCATCAAGAAGTGGTAGTAATCTTTGTCGTACAACCCAGGGAAGATCTTCAACTTCGTTCCCTGAGAACGATGCCAAAAATGTTAGTACTAGAATTCTCACCCAGACTGCTATAGGTGTGAGCCTAATACCCATCAAAAAAACTTGTAGGTTTGTAAAGATAAGAGTTTATTTCAAAATGTAGTGAATGGGTGAGGAACTTAGTTTAAACATCAACACAAAACTTCCAGAAAATATATATCAACAAGCAAGGCTTGAAAAGTCTCAGATCAATGTTTAATATACAAATGGAAAGATGGAAGACTTAGCAGAAAAAAGTAGAATACATGCATCAGGTTACATCAGGTAATTATGAAACACATACAGTAGAAAACTCATCAAGTAGGAAATTCCTAGTCAACAAGATAAATTACTTCAACAACACTTGCACTAGTAAAAACAAAGTAAATCTTTCACTGCATAGAGAACAAGTACCAAGATGAATCATTCATCAATAACAAGCATCAAAGAAAATATGAAACATAGAATATGGTAAAGAGAAGAAACTGATCATTAACTGCTCAAGATTCTTAAGTCTGAGTACATACAGTCTAGAAATTTTTACAATTGAAAAAGTAAAGAAATGAGTCTCACAATAGCCACTCTCCTTTTCTCTAAGAGTTACATCCATCATAAAATATCCAAATACATCAAAAGTATCTCTAGGAGGTCGTGGCTTGCCCCATGCATTAGATTATGTGCCTTGGAGATATGTGGCAATAGACAAATAGATAAAAGTCCAACAAACTGCTAGATTTTAGGAAGCTATTGGCAGTATTAAATACAACTGCAACCAACTCATTGCATGGAGATTTAATGGAGATGGATCTAAGGCACAAGTGTCCCTTGAAGTCTAAATACCTCCTAGGGAAGCATTCGAACCTCCTCAGACAGGTGGAAACCCTCCTACAACTCAGATTTATTAGACTATTAGAGTTTGCAATACATCTGTAGGATTCGCTGCAAAATTTCTTGTAGGTGATGTTTTCAACTTTTCTCCCAAATGACGAACTGGGTTGGGATGCTTTTTTATCAGCAAGTCAAAGGACTTGTGTTTCTCCTCCATTTTTTTTTCAAAAAACCCGAGTTCATATATTTCAATATATGATGAAAATACAACTTTGTTGCTTACTAATTTGCTGCAAATTGTTTTAATTTTAGCAGTTAACAACACCTTTAGCAGAATGCATTGTGAATTTTCTGTAGATGTCATTTTTCTTTCCGATCACTACAAGTGATGTAAAAACCATGGAGACAAGATTTCAATACTCTGTTGATGCCTTGTATAAACTCTGATCCATGCATGATGACTCCCAAAAACAACAAGTGAGAAAAATCATGAACAACATAAGACAAAAATGTTTAATATATGAGGAACCATGACAAAAATGATATACTGTTGCAAAAACAAATGGTGCTCCATATGATCCTTTAATTGTTGCACTTCTTCCTTTGGTGAGTATCCATGACAAATAAATTAAAAACCCCCTCTGATAATAGTTGCTACCAGAGTAAGTGATGGAAACTAGTAATTGAAGGTTTTATTGCTTGATTGGCAATAGTTAGGGTTTTGCTAGCAAGAGGATTTTATGCTTAAAGCAACAATGCATAAGCTGAAAGAGACTGAAAATGAGAAATGGAGGTAAATATAACAACCTGAAATTGAAATAAACCTCCAATAGACAAATTTCCAAGCGACTGTGTAAAATAGAGGGTTTGCAGCGCATGCATTGCGAACTTTCTGTAGTTGATGTTTTTATTTTTACTCTCAAATGAAGAACTGTGTTAGGATGATTTTTTGTCAACAAATTAAACACATCTTAATGCTTATCCAGAAAATGTTTTAGGAGAACCCAGATCAACATTAAAGAGTTATGATGAAAAAACTAAAAACCGTTGCTACAGGAAAGTTTGCAACGTAGCTTCAACAGTTCGCGATGAACTTTAACCAATTTGTAGCGCACTCATTTGACACATGAAACGAATCTCAAATGGTTGGATGTGAATTTAAATATCTTTGTACACATGTTTTAGATAAAACACTTGATGATGACCTTTAAAACATGCAGATAAGACCAAACCAATACCTTCCCTCTTTACAAATGATGACCACCACCATAATGACATGAAGACTCTTGTACATGCATTCTGATTAGTTTCATAAACCTAGGATAAAACCAAAACCATGATTTATGGGTATACAACATGACTCAAGACTTTAAGAACCATGAACCTATGATTCAAACCCAAAACTTCAAACAAATGACTGATATAGGAAGGATTGATCACATGACTGACAGAGACCAACGGTGTCCTTCTGAGACCAGACTAACAAAAATTTAGAAATTAGTAAAAGCTTGAGTCTTGAACATTCCATGTGTTAACACATCAATTTGTACTCATGTTTGAATGCCAGTAGACAAACTAGTTTGTTGTGCAAACAGGTTCTTCATACATATCATAATATCAAACAACATCGAAATTAAGTGTTAATCCGGGCTTTAAGCCTATATATATATATATATATATATATATGGACTATTCCATGCATGACATACAAATTATTAACAATTTTCACAAGCCATCTCATTCATGCACAATTCTAATACTAACAACAATTCTACAATCCAAAACATGGTTTAGGTCATTCCAACTCATAAACTAATTCATGTAAACAAAACATGTTTATCAACAACAAATGAATTCATTTATTTTGCATGGAGGAATGCACTAAAATCATATCAAACACCATGAATAGAGTCCTCTAAAACTTTATTAACATGTTTTGAATCCATGTCGCAAACCAGTTTCGACATATTCAAACCATAACTATTCCATTCATACACTAGTCAAAATTGACCTCAACATATGCATTTCCATAAAAGTAAGGAACCAAAGCTTTAGGTTTTAAAAAAATATGTGAAAGGAAGTCAAAGTGGGGAGGGTCTTAGGGTTTCTTATTATAACTCACAATAGTTCAAAGAAATGAGTTTGACATATATATGTGTGTATGTGTGTGTGTGTGAAAAGGCGAGTCATGTACATTGCTTATGATTCGGTTTGAGCATCATGGCCTTTTCCTCTCATACACAAGCCATGAACAATAAGTAATGGAGTTGCATATTTCAATGCTTATAACCATAAACAAAATAGTTCAAGAGGTCAAGTAGAGCTTGGTCATTGCACATTATATATTGCATAACGATGGGAGACAAAGATGTTATTCAAAATGGTTCATACCCATAATAGAAAAGATGGAATTAATTTGTAAATGGAGGTTGGGAATACAAAGATAGTTTCACCCTAATTGTGTATCAACCTAATTACCATGCAAGCATCATAGGGTGGATATTAAATGTAGGATTTTTCCTTTCTTAGAGATTAGATTTCTCATTTCACTTGGTTTGGTGGAGTTGGTGTTAAATCCATGGTGGTCTTTGTTATGACACAAATCCTCACTTATTGATATAAAAGTCCAAAATATCAAGCAAGACTTTGGTGTAACTAAGAGGAAGGCCATTATCACCTCACCAACCCTCTTCTTCACTTTAGGTCATCTATCCTCCAGCTAAAGAGGGGCTTCCCTATAATAGTATTACTAGAACTTGTGCAAGAAAGTCTAAGGTGAAATGAAGAGATGGTTCTAGAAAATAACTTTTTATGAGTTAAGAAAATAAAGTGTATGGGAGGACTGAAGACTAGTGTCTTTACATTGGGAAATGGGGTCAAATCAAGGCTCATGGGAGTCTATCATAACGATGGAAAATATGGAAATTGATGGTGAAACACTCAATCTACAAGGGCACTTTACTTGTTGTCTCAAATTGAAGAAATACAACCAAGGACATTACTAGAGAAAATAACATCCAACACTTATGAAGATCATGATGTCTCAGAATGAAATGTTTGTACATTTAACCAATCACAGATAAATAGTTCAACATAAGAATCATTCCAAGGATAACATAATATAAAATGGATAGATATCCTCCCAAATTCTTACTCCCTGAACATATGTCAATATACTTCAACAACAAGAGAAATATAAAATAAGATCTATAATATTTCCTCACTCACAAAGCATTTCATTAATACTCCAAAGAATCCAAAAGATTAAGCTCCAAGATATTTCTCCACAAATCCAACAATACATCAAATGGAGAGAGTAAACTCTTCTATATGTTTCAACTCTATCTCCCCATATAATAAAATAGTGGTTGTTTTCCTAGATCCATTATTCCTCCAAGGAATAAAAATAAAATAACCCTCTCAACAACCTCCTTACTAAAAGTAGCAATGAGTTGTTGAGATCCACATTTTCCTCTAAGAAAATACAATAAGATATCCAAGGAAAGCAATACAATAAATCTCTCAAGTAATTAACTCCATGAGACAAGTCAAACAATAATAAAATAATGGAGTTAGTTAGTTGTGCAACTCCTCTAAGGTAGTAGACCACATCAAGAAGGATACAAAATATCACTATAATCTTCATCAAGGGGTTGTTAATGTTTAAGCCATTATTATAGATGTTTGCATTTCATTAGATAACGATAGCATAATCCAAGATCACTGAGAAATACACAATCACAAGAGACACATCATTTATCCTGGGAAACCCTCTAGGGGAAGAAAACCCAACAAAACTTCCTTAATATAGATAGCCAATACAATTCCAAGAGATCTCTTATGCTAATACAGAAAGTCCTCTCCTAGATATGCGCCACTCTCTCTCTCTCCTTTTCCGGTAACAAATCATAACTTGTCTCTCAAACTGAGCAAGTGAGTTGTGTCTAAGTGAGGCGCTAGCCTCCTTTATTTATACAAGTCTGGCACGTGTGAAGTGTCTCTTCACTGGCAGGGATGACTTCTCAAACTGGGTGGGTAAACCCACCTTTATTATATTCCTGGGTCTCTTTAATAACTGCTGGGGATGACTTCTTATTCTGCCTATTACAATTGTCTTTTGACCAATCTGCAAAAGGGGATTTGGTCCTATTACAATAACCGACATGATCAATCCACAACGGGGATTGATCCTATGAATAATATATCAATAATAATAAGAATACTCTTTGCAGTTACATTATTTCAACACTCCCCCTTAACAAGAAGGGTATTCTTCAGCAGCATCATGCGAGAGAGAGAGGACAACATCATCAACAACATCAAGTGGGAGGACAACATCATCAATATTATCTTGGCTGACATATCTATAAATCATTGGAAGTTTTCTTCATCGGCAACATCATCATTCTCAAAGAAATGACATCATCATTTGCATCAATATGTATTAATATAAAAACTGATACATCATCATCATCACAGCGCAAGGCTGACTCATCATAATACAAGACTGGCTTTACATCACAGCTGTCAAGCTAGAAGCTCAGTACTTGTCTCATCTCATCGTCTTTCTTTACATCACAACACTTAAGCTGGAAGCAAGATACTCGTCCTGCTTTACATCACAACCATCAGGTTGGAAGCAGGATAATAGACTGGCTTTACGTCATAGCTATCCAGTTGGAAGCTCAGTGCTAGTCTCATCATATCATCTTGCTTTATGTCTGACAGCTTGGTCAGAAGCAAAGAACGTCTCATCTTTCTTTACGTCTGACAACTCGGTCAGAAGCAAGGAACATCTCTTCTTGCTTTACATCTGACAACTCGGTCAGAAGCAAGGAACATCTCTTCTTTCTTTACGTCTGACAACTTGATCAGAAGCAAGGAACATCTCTTCTTGCTTTACGTTTGACAACTCAGTCAGAAGCAAGGAACATCTCTTCTTGCTTTACGTCTGACAACTCGGTCAGAAGCAAGGAACATCTCTTCTTGCTTTACGTCTGACAACTCGATCAGAAGAAAGGAACATCTCTTCTTGCTTTACATCTAACAACTCGGTCAGAAGCAAGGAACATCTCTTCTTGCTTTACGTCTGACAACTTGGTCAAAAGCAAGGAACACATCTCATCTTGCTTTACATCTGACAACTAGGTCAGAAGCAAGGAACATCTCATCTTTCTTTACATCTGACAACTAGGTCAGAAGTAAGGAACACATCACATCTTGCTTTACGTCTGAAAACTAGGTCAGAAGTAAGGAACACATCGCATCTTGCTTTATGTCTGACAACTAGGTTAGAAGCAAGGAACACATCACATCTTGCTTTACGTCTGACAGCTAGGTCAGAAGCAAGGAACACATCACATCTTGCTTTACGTCTGACAGCTAGGTCAGAAGCAAGGAACATCACATCTACTCCCCCTTTTGAGGAAGGTCCTTTCAGACTATGCCAAGCTTATCTCGAAAGTACTCAAACTTTACACGAGACAGAGGCTTGGTTAACATGTCAGCAACCTGTTCATCTGTGCTAATGTACTGGAGCTTTAAGGTTCCTCTCTATACCATGTTGCGGATGTAATGATAATAGATCTCTATGTGCTTCGACCTGTCGTGGAATACATGATTCTCTGTCATCTTTATGCAGTTGTGGTTGTCACATAGAATCACGGTTGCTCTCATCTCCAAGTCAAATAGGCCAGTCAACAACTTTCGAAGCCATATAGCTACGTAGATGGCAAAACATGTAGCAATGTATTCTTCTTCCGTTGTGTTGAGAGCAATACTAGATTGCTTCCTACTCTGCCATGAGATCATAGCTGATCCCAAACTGAAACAACATCCTGAAGTGCTTTTCCTATCATAAACACTTCCTGCCCAATCTGCATCAATATATCCACTCAATGTGAAATTATGATCTCCATCATAGCTGAGACCATAATCTATTGTACTTTTAAGGTACCTCATCACATGTTTTGCAGCCACTAGGTGAACACGTCTGGGTTCTACCAAAAACTGACTCAAGGTGTTCACTGAAAAACAAATGTCTGGTCTGGTGTTCGTCAGGTACATCAACGATCCAATAATCTACCTATACAGTGTGGCATCTATCAAATCTGACGAAGCATCGACCAACAACTTCAACTTTGCTTCCATGGGTGTATTCATGGACTTGCATTCTAGCATGTCGAATCTCTTTAAGATTTTGACTCTGCCATACCTCAAGACCTAAGAAATAATGCATTAGGCCAAGGTCTTTCATTTCAAATTCCGAGGCAAGTCTCTTTTTACATTCAGTGATGAGGTTTTCTTCTCCGGTTAAGAATAAGTCATTCACATATAGCAGTAAGATTACCGGCTCATTATTCATAATTTTGAAGTAGAGATTTGAGTCTTCTTTACTCTTGGTAAATCCTAAGCTCGTCAAGAAACTGTTATACGGCCATACCAAGCTCTAGAAGCTTGCTTCAATCCGTATAAGGATTTCTTCAATCTGCAGACATGAGACTTCTTTTCTTCAACCTCAAATCCTTGAGGTTTCTCTATATACACTTCCTCTTCGATGACACCATTTAGGAAAGCTATCTTCACGTCCATCTGGTGTAGCTTCCACTTCATCTTAGTTGCAAGAGCTATGATGGTCCTGATCGAAGTGTATCTGGCCACAGGAGCGAATGTCTCTTCATAGTCAATGCCTTCCTTCTGGGAAAAGACACGAGCGACAAATCTTGCTTTATACTTCTCAATACTTCCATTAGCAGCATGTTTTATTTTGAAGAGCCATCTGGAGGATAACACATCTTTATTCTTCGGTCTGGGAACTATTTCCCATACTTCATTCTTCATTATGGATTGGTATTCCTCTGTCATGGCATCTGCCCATTCTTTTCTCTGAATGGCTTCTTCAAAGCAGGTAGGCTCCTCTTCTAGGAGATCACACATCAAAGCCGTATAACTGGAGAATGAATTTTGTCTTTTCACCTGTCTCGTAGTTCCTTCGGGAACACCATATTTCTCTCCATCTTGAATAATCTCTCTAGCCCAAGCTGGCTTTCTTTTATGGAGGATCGTCATCTGAGGAGGTTCTTGCACTTCTACTATATCATGGTCTTCTATAAGTTCCTCATCAGGGGAAGTTACAACTTCCCTCATTGGTTTTGCAGCTCTGGGAACCTCCCTCATTGCAGTATTGGGGATTATGGGTTCCTCTTCATATACCTCTTCAAGCTGGCATAGTTTAGATTTCTTGAGCACTGCATCTTCATCAAAGGTCACATCCTAGCTGATCTCAATGTGATGTTGACCTGGTATATAGACTCTGAAGGCCTTGGAGACCTAACATTATCCCACAAATATTCCCTTCTTTCCTGAAGGGTCCATCTTGTTTCTCTTTTCTTTAGGTATATGAATAAACACTGGACAACCAAATATTTTGAGATGTCTTACCTCTAGCTTATTTCTGGTGAACATCTCTTCTAGTGTCTTGAGCCCAAGTGAACTATGGGATAATCGGTTTTGCACATAAACAACTGCCATTGCTTCTTCTGCCCATAAGCACATAGGAATATATTGATCATGGATCATAGTTTTTACAACTTCCAGTATGGTTCTGTTCTTCCTTTCAGCTACATCGTTTTGTTGAGGATTATAGGGAGTAGTGAGTTCCCTCTTGATCCCATCATCTTTGCAGAAGTTCACAAACTCTTTTGAGGTATATTCTCCTCCATTATCTGAACTGAGTATCTTAATCTTCTTTTCAGAAAGGTTCTCTATCAAGGCTTTGAATTCCTTGAACTTGCTGAACATTTCAAATATATCCAGGTCTTTACAAGAATAATCATCAATGAATGATACATAGTATACATACCCACTAATGGAGGACGATGGCATTGGGACACATACATTTGAATGAATGAGTTCTAGGACTCCTTCTGCCTTGCTATCCCTCTTTGAAAATGGGTTCTTGATGTTCTTCCTTTGTGCACATCCATTGCATACACCTTCATGGTCACCTTTGAGTTCTGGTAAACCTGTGACTGCTTTGCATATGTATGGTAGCGCCTTTTAGTTGATGTGAGCTAATCTTCTATGGCAAATTTCACATGGATTCTTCAATAGCGTGGGTCATGGCAGCTTCTGAGTGACCCTTTAGCTTATACAAGCCACGTTCTTCTTTTCAATGATGATTGCTTCTTTTAAGGTTTCTCCTTTAGTATGTTGCCTTCTGCAACCTTCATTATTGCTCCCTGAGGTCAAAAAAACAACAAGCAAGAGTAATATCCCTTTGATAATATAAAGCAATAGTACGATCAATCATCACAATGGATCCTTTAGAGCTATCATTTGTAACTTATCTGAAGCAAAGATTAAAGGTAAGGAATATAATACGAAATGAGGTCAACACTCTCATAGTGTTGTGACCAAGCATTCTTTCATGGCAACCTGGAACTAACACACGAGGTTTCTCCTAGAGGAGATGTTAGTTGTATTAGGCAAATAATTTACTTCTATATGCTCACATGCTATCAATTATAATACTTTACGACGATTTCTATCTCAACTATAGTCATCAACTTGTCATGTGTACCTTTGAATCTTATTAATCTTGATTAATCAAACCTGGAGCCTTGTCCTCAAGATTGAGTGCTTGCTTTTCTTCCAGGTTTTCTTCACTCAAGTGACGAGTGCTTTCTTCAACCCGTCTTTTGTACTAAGACAATACGTTATCTTGACACAAGGTTAGGTTAGAGGATAATCTCTATGATCAACTTTTAATCCTTCTAATAATTTGATCATAGCTTCAACATGCAACATTGATCAAGATAATGTCATGACAAATAAATGCATATTAGAATAATCACACCTGGGTTGCATCATTCCTCTGAATGTGTTGGATCTTGAGATCCTTCTGGATCTATGGAAAGAGATCCCTTATGCTGCAAATACACTTTAAAGTTTAACCATTTAAACATATGAGAGTACATACCTCTGATAGCATTTGCAGGTGGTGGCACCATCTGGCAGCAACGATAATCATTACCAACTATTTAAAAACTTCAAGGGTGTCTGCCACTGGTAGTATGGATGCTACTGCAACTGGTACTGCAACTGCAACTGGTTCTGAGACTGCAACTGCAACTGCAACTTAGGGTTTTATGAGGAAACCCTAATTTTTCAAACTTCAAATTTTGAAATTCTAATCCAAGGGATAGATGCGCTGAGCTGAGGCGAGTTAGCTGGTGCAGTCAGATTTCTGAAAATCCAACTTTTACCCCCTCAAACTTGATCTACGGATTTCTAGACTGGTGCTTCTGGTTTTCTAGTACTTCTGGTACTTTTGGTACTCTGGTTTTCTGGTACTTTGTGAAACTAGGGTTTCACTTTCTGGGAGATCCAACCACTGAAAAGGTGCGCTGATGATGCCAAATTGATCCTTAGGGGAGGACACAACTTTCTAGATAGTTTTAGGGCTGAAAAGCTTCACTTTTGAAAAACCCTAATTTGCAGGTACGACAACAGTGACGTTTTTCTCTTGAGAAAGATGCTTCTTTTAGCTTGGCTCTGATACCATGTTAATGTTTAAGCCATTATTATAGATGTTTGCATTTCATTAGATAACAATAACATAATCCAAGATCACTAAGAAAGACACAATCACAAGAGACACATCATTTACCCTGGGAAACCCTCTAGGGGAAGAAAACCCAACAAAACTTCCTTAATATAGATAGCCAATACAATGCCAAGAGATCTCTTATGCTAATACATAAAGTCCTGTCCTAGATATGCACCACTCTCTCTCTCCTTTTCCGGTAATAGATCATAACTTGTCTCTCAAACTGAGTAAGTGAGTTGTGTCTAAGTGAGGCGCTAGCCTCCTTTATTTATACAAGTATGGCACGTGTGAAGTGTCTCTTCACTGGAAGGGTCGACTTCTCAAACTGGGTGGGTAAACCCACCTTTATTATATTTCTGGGTCTCTTTAATAACTGCTGGGGCCGACTTCTTATTATGCCTATTACAATTGTCCTTTGACCAATCCGCAAAAGTGGATTTGGTCCTATTACAATAACCGACATGATCAATCCACAATGGGGATTGATCCTATGAATAATATATCAATAATAATAAGAATACTCTTTGCAGTTACATTATTTCAACAGGGGTCACTCCACTAGATGATCCTCAAAACATGTGCAAAAGACTCTCAAGGAGTGGGACGCATCCATAATCCAAACAATATTTTCCCAAGTGTAAGCTCCCCAAAGTGGCACATGTGGATTATTCAAGGTGGACATATTTCTTAACATTCATGAAGAAGAGTGCAATACATCCTCCGAGAATGGGACATCCTCAAAGTAGGTGGAACATCAAGTAGAAAACATCCACAAGTGGATGTCCTCACCAATGATAGCATGGAAAAGAGTTGCAAAGTAACCTTCTCAAGTGGATGTCTCAACAATAATGCATGATAAGGCATGCAAGGAGTCCTCCAAGAGTGGGATGACCACCCTACATAGAAATAAAATGAAGCTCCAAAGTAGCATGTGTAGGAGAAACAATAGAGTATGATATCGACACCCTCAATCTCCTCCAATACAATTCGATCCATTAAATATGTTCAATATCCATGGCACATGTAGACCAAGTAGGTGGAATTTCCCTCCTCAAGTGGCATGTAAGGGTGATATCCAATGTGTAATAACCATCAAATCATGTGCAAGTAATTATATCCCCTAGTATGATGGGTCAACCACTGTTAGCCCTCGACCAAGTTTTGGGAAACCTTGGTCATGTTTGACCTCTTTTTGGGACTTTGACAGGTTGGTCGAAGATGGAGCACAAGTTGAATCAGAGATCGCAGGATCTCAACACCTTTTATGGACCTTTTTGGGGTTAGGGTTTATGTAACGGGTATGGGGATGTCGGCCCATGGGTTTAGCCATGAGGACCTTTTTGTAATGTATAAACAAGTGGTGTTGTGCTAAGTGCAAGTGATAGTTGTAAATGCTTTGTGCATGCTGTGTTGAACACTTGTAGAGTTAAGTGCAAGTGGATGTAAGAATCTTGTGTAGATTGTAAGAGGGCTTTGTGCTGTAACCTAGCCTGGGGAAGGAGGATCTGGCGAAGTGCGCGCAGATCTCCTGTCCTATGCAGAGTAAGATCTTGTAGATCTTGTGGCTCTGTGCATGTAGATGATTGACAAAAGGCAATAAAAAGAAGAAGAGTTGGTGGATGTAGCCCCAGGTTGGGGGTGAACCACATATATCCCGTGTTATGGTTTCTTTGTGCATTATGGTTGTTATATTGTTCATGTGATTTATGCTTTGTGCTTACCTTCATGAATGCTTAGACACATATGATATGATAGCTTAGTGCTTAGCCATGTGAATGACTGCTAGATTTGTTTTATCTCTATACACTAAGTGCTTGAATGTGTTAGGTATTGTTGAATACTGCGATGTTCTGTAATTAGGGTTTATCTGTGCTGTGAACAAAGGTTAAACGATAATGAATGTTAACTGCTAAGTGATTTATTAGAATGTTGTAATCATAGATCTATGTCCCAGCTAGGTTGCAAACACTTGAGTCCTGCAACCACCCCTACCTCTACCTCAGGTGAGACTTCATCTGCTTCGCAGGTGTTTCCTAAAGGGTCGGTAGTTAGGGTTATTTTGGTGTGTTGTTGAAGCGTTGAACCCTGGGTATGCCCCTGTGCCAACAACTACCAACTAACGCGTCAATCCATGTGCACGATTCTAAAAACTACCTCTAAAAATGGGACAAACCCTCTCTAGAAATAATCAATGATATATGTCATACATGTGTGCCAATATAAGTGAGTGCTCCATCAACAAACTCCTCCAAGGTGGACATCCACATGCTAGCAAATGATCCAAGTATCAATGCATTGTCAGAATGCCCAAGGTAATGTCACAATACCCAATGCAATGTCACAAATATCAATGCATTGTCACAACTCCCAATGCAATGTCACAATTCCCCAGGCAAAAGGATCTTCAAAAGTTGCAATGTGTATTGGTAGACCTCCAAATATGTTCCACGAAGTAAAATATGGGAGGGTGCTCGACAATGATAGTAAAACCCATCACAAGTCTATCCAAGTGACAAACATATCCAAACAAGAAAGGGTAACCAAATAGTAGACCTCCATCAAGATGAACCATGCAAAGTCATCCTCAAAACATTACAACACTCCATCACAAGCCCAAATAGTATGCATGAAATCTATGTTGAAAGAAGATGAGTGCTCCACATGAAACCTTGGTCCACATCATCATAAACAACTCCAAGTGACAAGCCAAACCACATAAGCAAGGGCACTCACGTCATAAACCTCCAACTAGGTCAAAGTAGGTCAACTATCCATTGTGACTACTATGATTACATCAAAATATGTGCACAAGAGGATCACTCCACTAGGAGTAATAGTCCATGTCAACATAAAGTGCTCTAAGTGTTAAAATCCTCCAAGAAATCTAGGGCACTTAAGAGAAAGGCCTTCCTTTAGTCAAACAAGAGCCAATACCATCATTAAATGTTGCAATCATCCTCTAAATGTATGTACCAGGTGAGTGCTCAATCAAAATGAAGTGTATATCCATCATAAGGTGCAATATGAGTGTCAAAACATGTCAAAAAGGCCAAGTGCTATATAAATTGCATGTGCCACATGACATATCACCATGGAAAATTATGCAACAAAGGGAGCGCTCTATGAAAATCCATGTCCAATGCATCAAGTATCATAATAGGATCATAAAAAACATCTCAAGCACTAGGGAACTCTCACCATGGGGCGTAATATCATCATCCATGAGTCCAACTAATCTAAGCCATGTAAACATAACCACAGATATAATGGAGTCATAACAATCGAGGCATGTTCATTGTGTAAAGGGATACCATCATGTAGAAAAACCATAGCATCAACTAAAGCATCTCATAATCATCAACCAAAACATGTGAAATACTAAAGGGATAACCAATCCATGACAATAAATCAAGGAAAAATGAATGTCCTCCATCAAGACGCATCTCACCAAATGAAAATACTATCTCCAAAATCAAGCCCAATAGTCCATGATGCAAGGTTGAAGTAGCTTCTACCTAAATTCCAACCTTTGGAAGGTGAGAATCATCATGTCACCCTGGAAATATTTGAATCGTGTGAATAAAATCATATGTGCAATCCTCATGCAATATGAGGGATAACAAGCTTGACCTCCATTAACAAATTGCAACCACATGCACAAGCCCATGACCAAACACCTTCAATCCTAGTTGCATACACCCAACATAGATAACATGAAAGATATGGGCTATTCAACCGAGTTTGACCCTTGTTTGTAGAGGAAAAAGTATCATATAATGAACAAAGGAGGGTCTAATCCAACCAAACAATCCAAGATTTCAAATAGTAAGAGGTAGAAAAGGGCAAGGCACCTCTTATCACCATAAAAAACCATGCAAATAAGTTAGGGTAGAGCCCATACTTCAGCGACCAAACACCATTAGTAACCAAGTAGATCTTACATAGAGCATCAAAGAGAATGGTCAAAATGTCTCACCAAAGTAGGTTATTCCCCTATTGAAACAAGAAGCAAGAATCTCCACCATTGGATTTTACCAATGATTGGCAATGATTGATACATTAGGATGCATGTATAGCATTCAAACCAATGGTAGTAATGTTGGTACCTTGGTGGTCAAGTGGAACCATCCATAAGACCTTGGGCTCTTCCAAAATCGCAAGGAGATCTATTTATAAAGTTTATAATCATATCACATATTATTTTCCAGCTCCCCATAATTCATATGGGTTGACATTGCTCATCATTTACACAAAGTCAAGACCTTGGATCTTGACCTTAGCTATATACAAAACATATAACATATCCACCCACAATACTTATACCTTGAGATTTAAACCATAAGCCACTTATGCACACACCATTGTATTTTAACTTTGTGTTAACCATGTTTTTGTAGGTATCAAAGCTCAAATTACAAGCAAAGATGAGAGCCATCACCCATAATAAATAAGTAAATAATTTCCAACATAACTATACAACATTTCAATTGAGCTTATGCTTTAATGTTTAATCTTATTTGTAGGTTTTCTACATTGAATCAAAGTGACACTACAATTGAATATAATCATATCCGTAACTAACATGTCACAACCACACCATCATCATCAATATAAAAACCATAATCACCATGTTAAATTTATAAAAATATTGTAGTGATCGTGAACAAACTATAATGATAAATAGATTGACAGATCAAACACATCCTTATATCTCCAGTGCACACTAATTAGTAGCCTATCTATGAAATATTTGTTGAAATAATTCTACCAATAGTGAGGTTCAAGCAATTTAGCTAATTGCTCCTCAAGATCAAAACTGGGCTTTGGGACAAATTGTAATATTTGTGATCACATATGTGGTGACCAAAAAATGGGTCAACACTTTGGAGAAGCTAAGACTCTTGTAGTGCTAGAGAAGTATTTATATTCACCTTCACTCAATTCAAACATTGAAAAATACCTAAACTCATGTGTGGTTTGTGCCATTATCCATCCACTAAACCATTGACATGGTTTATACCCACATCGACCACATGAGTCTATCTCCATGGAATACTTAACTAGATATCTTAGCACCAAGCACCAACTTGATGCAATCTTATGAGTGGTTGATATATTCTCAAAAATGGCTACTTCATACCTTACAAGAAAACTTCAACTTCTCAACAATCGACATAACTCTTCTTCAAACACATATTCAAGCGCCATCATCTACCAACTACAATCATCACCAACCATGATTTTAGATTTTTCAACATCTTTTGGAAGAAATTATGGTAGGAGCTTAACATAGAAATATCTATGTCAATAGTGTTCCATCCTCAAAGAGATGGATAGGATGAGGCTCTCAATTGCATGGTGGTACAATTGCTTCACATGCACAACCACAAGCATTGATGAACATGGGAAGAGAGTCTCCCATTCATCCAACACAACTACAACCAAGCTCATTACAATTAACATGCAAGAGTCCGTTTGAATTTTGTTATGGATCTCAACCCTCAACACCTATAGACTTAGTTATTCGACCAATTATTTGTATTGTCACAAACCATGAGAAGCGAGAAATCAATAAGGCACTCAAGTTCAATGACAAAGTTTATGAGATCCATAAGAAAACACAAGAGATGTTACAACGACCTAATGAAAAACCAAGGTTTGACATGGCAAGCACTACATTCCTCATTCATTCCAAATTGGATATTTAGTTTGATTACTATAAAAGTAAAGATTTAAAGACTTGTACAAGAAGTTAAATCCTTTGAGATGTGGTCCATACACCATACTTGAGAAAATTGGGGAAAATGATTTTAAGCTCAACATTCCACCATACCTAGGTCTACATCCAATATTCAATGTGGACTTTCATTGACCATATTTTCCACCGTGACAACAGACTAATTCATATCCTAAAGAGCCAAAGTACTTCCACCTAGAGGTTCAAGAGCCACTTGTAATCGACACCATTATCGGACAATAAGCACTCCATACCAGGATGTAGACAATTCACTTATTTAATGTGGGAAGAGCAAGATCATTCCCATCACAGGGTAAGTGGTATTCAATCACTGAATTGATGTGAACGTTTTTTCATTTGGATAAGCAAATAGTGGGAACCATTTCCAATTAAAGGGGAAGGTTTAATCCATCCAAAGACTTGACTAGTAGCAAATACATTTATGCACAATGCTTAACCACCTTCTTGGTTGGATCTTAATCGACAACTTAATCAATCCTCGTTCAACTTGACTTAGTTGACTCCCTTTATAGACTTAAGTCAACTTGCACATCCTTCGACAAGGATCCATCATCATTCATGTCAAACAACATTTCACAATTGAGCTTACATGTTACACAATAGTCTAAACAAACAACAAACACCTAGAAAAATACCATGGACATGTCAATGCGTGTCTCTTATTCTTCTTCTAGTTGACAACTAGCAAGATGAGAGTTGGTCTTCTCAATTATGTAACTGAAGTGGACCAAGTTGGACACCTAAACTTCACTTAGAGATTGTATAAATATATATAAGATTCATAAACTTCACTTAAAGATTATATAAATATATGTAAACTTCATGAGTAAAGAATTATGGTTTTCAAGTTCCATTCAATTTGACCCATAACTCCCTCTATCATTGTATATGAGTCTATCAACTCAATTCACCTCTATTCAAAATTATAGCTTACATACTTTTAAAGACTAATTTCCAAAAACAATTGATTAGTACATTGAAATTTTTATCCATTGGGTTTTTCCGGTTTCTCCATCATCAATTCATGGCTTACATCTTCATGTCATTGGACTGGTATTGTTTATTGCTTCCAATCGATTTTGTTTAAGTTGTTTATGCATTTTTGTTTTCACGTACAACCTAGCTATTACATCTTACATCTGCCATAATAGAAATTGCTTCAGCATTTAATATATAATAACAAATAATTTAAAAATAATAACAAATGTTTTTAAAAATAATATTACGAGTATTTAAACCTGCGCTATGGATTAGAATTCAATTAAACGCCTGTCGAAGGAAACAATGGCGGTGGTATTGACAGAGTGCTCTCGCTGCTATTGCACTGGCAATGAGTGGAAAGTTCAGCTAGCTCAGTTTGTCCCGCTTCCTTCCTTGCAGAGCCATAAGAAAAATTTATCCGTTTTCCACAGAGTCAAAAGATGGAAGACACTTAATGGAGCATGGATTTCCTCTAGGACTCCTGCAATTCTTACGATCTCAAATGACAACAATGAAATTATACTCCGTGTAAAACTTCACGGGAAAATTCACGTAAGTAGATCTTTCTACATTACTGCCATTCCAGAAATTAAAGCTTGAAAGCTTATGTTCGATTTTTCTTTTTTTCGTCTTAAATGCTCAAGAATTTGACCTTACAGCTTCGTTTGTCTAATTTTTTTCCCAAACTGTTAAATCTATCATATGTCGTTCCATATTTAGGGTTTTGTTTCAATCTGCAGCTATTGAGTAAAATTTTGGCGCCTTGTGACAGTAATTTAGATATTTCGAACTTTTAATTCTTGGCTTAAAGCTTTTAGCGCCTTTTATATTTTTCTATATGTTAAATCCTTTGCTTGAAGCTTTCACAGTTTGCGATTTTTCTCTTTTTCCTCTTTAATGCTCAAGAATATGACCTTACAGCTTGATTTTGTCGGATTTTTTCCCGAACTGTTAAATCTGTCATATATTGCTCCATTTTTAGGGTTTTGTTTCAATCTGTAGCTATTAAGTAAATTTTACGTTATCAGAGCATTTTTATTTTAGATGAGAAAAATTTATAGTCCGACATGAGCTATTGAAATTTCGATGATTTCTACGTTGAAATGCGCCGTGTTCTTTAAGCTAACCTGTTTGAAGTTGAAGCAGGAAGAGCATTTGATTTCCAGGTTAAAATTCACCTGGCCGCAGTTATCTTGCCAAGCAAACTTCGGTACAAGGGGAAGCAGAGTAGTATTTGGCACTTATTACAAGGAATGTCCAGACAAGGTAAAGCGTTAACAATTGTCACATATATGTTTTCAGGGAGAAATCCATTTAGATACGTTTTGCTCCACTCGCTACATTTGCCTTCAGGTTCCAACCTGCAAAGCTTTGCGCAAGTCCGATTTTCAAACCTTTAAATTTACTAATAATAAAGAAAATCTTAATGGAATTAGTTTCATGAACTTCCCGTTAACGCCATTGAGAGGAATCTATTACTTGCTTTAGGGTCGTGAGAAATCGAAACTTGCTCTGCAATTCTACACGGCCGATCACGCAAGCAGCTTCTTGTCCCGAGTACAGGTGATTGCTAGCTCGTAAATTTATTTTTTCCAAATCTTGAGTGGTACTCTTTTGTACTTCATTTTACAGACCTAAAATATTGCTTTCAATTGAACTATGAAGCCATTAAATGTTTACTGTTTCAAGCAGGAACTGCTGCAAGGAGAAAATTTTCCACAAGATAAACAAGCACCAAGAAGCATCGTCATTTGGGAAGAATCCTCTGCCTCTGAGCGCATCGGCGTGCATAAACCTCAGACTAGGTGAATAATTTTTGAAATATTGAATCCTTAAAAGAAAAAGAAGAATACTGAGACCTCCTGGTTAATACGATTATCCAAATGCACACAGGTCAAAGACCAATGCAGTTCCATCGGATGAAGCTGACATTTATACATCGGAGTTGTATTCTTCAATGGACACCGTTCATTCTCATGATTCTCATGACCAGCAACATGAGTTAATTAGGAATCCGAATCAGCTCGAATCAAGTTCTGTTGAGCTGCCTCCAAGCTTCACTTCATCTCTAGAAGAGCTAAACGAAATTACGAATCCGAATCAGCCCAAAGCAAGTTCTGTTGAGCAGCCTCTAAGTTTCACTTCATTGATAGAGCAGCAACACAAGTTTAAGAGCCCGAAAGAGAAAGAATCAAGTTCTGTTAAGCCGCCTCCACGACTCGCTTCATTACCAGAATCGTGTTCTGTTAAGCTGTCCCCACGACTTAAGTCATTCCCAGAATCAGGTTCTGTCGAGCTTCCTCCAAGATTCACTTCATGGTTACGAGGCTGCGATATACTAGAGCCGATTGAACCTGGTATTGAATTTTTACCTTCACCCTTATATTATTTTAACATGAACCTTTATTGATCTGGTCTGTATTTCCCCCTTTACGATTACCGACGGTTCTGTAAACTCTTCATTGTCAATTTGTCAGATGATGGATTAATTAATCCTCCCCCGGCGGGTGACATCGGCAATGTCTCCTCCAGTTCACTTGATCTCAAAGGGCAAATCACGGTATGACCTTTGATAACATTAATCCTGTACTAAGAGACCTTGGGTTTTACCATATCTCTATAGTTTAGATGCGCTTCTTACCACGTATGAATTTTGGCATTGCAGGCTTGCCTTCTAGATCCTACGTTTCAAGGTATGAGAATGCTTTCCTCCTTTTTGAAGTCTTTAAACATATTTAAAAAATATGTCTCATGGAAGTGTTATTTTCCTATGTTTTTTTTAATAGATTTTATATCCAAGGTCGAAACAATTTGGGATAATCTTCAAGGGACGTTGCTTAAGGACGTTAAGAACTTCTTTTCAAAGTCTTTAAACCTATTTGAAAAATATGTCTCATGGAAGTGTTATTTTCCAATGTGTGTGTTTTTTTTTATAGATTTCATATCCAATGTTGAAACAATTTGGGAAGAGCTTCAAGGGGCGTTGGTTAAGGACGTTAAGAACACGACATGAAAGCCGATGTAGTAAACCAGAGTACTCATAGGAACTACTACTTCACTTTGTGGGACTTTTCCCTTCTTAAAGTAGTTCCTTCCAAATTTTGTGTAAAATTACAATAAAATTAGATGAAAATCCATCTGATAGGTTCAAGGTTGTAAGAGTGTCTTACTCCGAACAATTTCCATTTCGAAAATGTTTCAAGTTGAATTACTCCCTCGAGTAATATAAGATTGAAGAAACGTTCTTTATGTTTGAAGATGGCATTATTTAGTGGCTTCCAATATTGCTCAAAAGACCATAAGAAAATATGATAATCTTCCAGGTTTGAAAGCATGTAAGAATCCCAGGGTTGGAAATTTAATACAGAACAGATTTCGAGAGTTTAACTACGGGTAAAAAAAATTACTTTAACCATTCTCAAAACAATTAAAAGGAAGTGGAATTAAAATAATAAAATATTGAATTTTTCTTTTTAAAAAATACAGAACAGATTTCGAGAGTTTAACTACGGGTAATTTTTTTTACTTTAATCATTCTCAAAACAATTAAAAGGAAGTGGAATTAAAATAATAAAATATTAATTTTTTTTAAATGTTAATTTTTAAAAAATAATGAAGAAATCTTCATTTGATATAATTAATAAAGTGTGTGAAATTATTTATTACATATTTTTTTTCATTCTACATTATATTATAGTTTACTTAGAGGATATTGAATATTCAGTAATAAAATGTTATGTTTATTTTTTAAAAATATGTAAAATTTTTAGGTTAATGATACAGTTAATAAAGTGTGTAAAATTGTTTATTACATATTCATTATACAAAATATTATAATTTACTTAAAGGATATAAGTATAATTGCTGCATAAGTGTTGGAAGGATACAAGTATAATTACTGTATAAGTGTTAAGAATGAAAAAAAATATTGAATTTCTTATATTATATTATAATTTAATTAAGGATATAGTTATAATTAATGTATAGATATTGGAATCAGAAAAAATAAAAAATATTGAATTTTTAAAAATACTATTGAATTTCTAAAAATACATTTGGAATGAGATTTTAAAAATATTGATTTTTTTTTCATATAAAATCAATTAATAATTATATTTATTTTAGAGAAAAATAAAAAATAATTCATTATGAAATGAGGTAGTTAATAAATTGTGTGAAAATGTTTATTATATAATGTAGAATGAGATTTTAAAAATATTGAATTTTGTTTTTCATATAAAATCAATTAATAATTATATTTATTTTAGATAAAAATAAAAAGTAATTTTTTTATTTATGGAATGACATAGTTAATAAATTGTGTGAAAATGTTTATTACATAATGTTTTTTTGAGAGTGTCATAAGTAGATGTGTAAAAGTAAATAAAAAGAATGGTCTTAAATTTACCTGAAATTAGCATTTTCAATATTAAAAAATAGGATGAGTGTAATGTTTGTTTGAGAGTGTTAGAAGAAGATGTGTACAAGTTTGAAAAAAACTGATCTTAAATTTACTTGAAAATTAGTATTTTCAATATTAATTTTTTTTGTTGTTGTCATATTTCTGTTGTAAATTTTTAGTTTTAATTATTAAAGAAACTTATATATATTTTATTTTTTAATGTAATTGAAGAAAGGAAAATTATCTACTTCTAACTTTAAAAAATCTAGATGTTTAATGGAGAGGGTATGACTAATTGGTCAAAAGGGATGGTGATATTCTTCCCACTAGAATTCAATATCCTTGAAATATGTGGTATGTTTAACTTAAAAATGAGCAAAGTTTGTCATGGTTGCATAATTTTTCCATGACACTAATTGGACAATGTGTTTCCTTCTTAGAGGTCACAAGTTCAACTCCAAAGGAGGATAGTATATGTTCATCTCCATAACCTAAGCAAACAAATTGCTAAGTTGGCTAGGCATAGGGTGAGTGCAAGCTAATGATGGATGATCTCTTTTGACAAGTTAATTGCAATAGAAATATGAAAAAACAAACATCTCTTAACATGCACAAATATTTTGAGATACCTACACAAAATATATATTTTGGACACATTTTGGGCGAGAAGATGAAATATAGAAAATTGAATAACTATACTAAATTTGATTTTTTAAACATTGACATGTTTTTTAGAGTATATAAGGTATATGTTTGTGTTGGTGTCGCTTTTGGTGCACCTAAATGATGGAACCACTAAATTATGGGAGCACTAGTTTTCAAAAAAAATGGTTATAGATTTTTTTTTTTAATTATTAAAGTCAATAACCTTAAAATTAATATGTCAAGTGTTGGTGCACCATTTGAAGGTCTTAACATAATGAAAAATAATAAGAGAAAATATAATTATCCATTAACATAATGAAAAATAATAGGAGAAAATATAATTAGCCTTGTTAATATAGAATATAATGCAAAATATAGAATGTAGTGCAATATAAGAAACAATAACAATCTAATTTTTAGTTAAAAAGTTAAATAACAACAACAACAACAACAATAATTAATATTTCAAAAAAAATTATATATTTGTAATAGACAAAAATATTTCTCTCCAATTGTGTCATCTATATGGTTAACATATTGCATTGGCGTGTAATGAATATTCAAATCTCATGAATATAATGATATTTTTCAATGGAAAAAAAAACATATTGCATTGGTTCTTCAAACAAATACATATTGAAATAGGCAAAAATAAAAATAAAAATGTTGACTTTGTTATGGTTTATGCATTCCATATCACCAACTTACTTACTTCAAACCTTAATTTAATGCAAACACATATGATGACATATTTTAGATAACATGTGATAGATGGGTAAGATAAGTGTTATTAAACAAGAGTATGTTCTTTTAAAATTCAAATTTGCCACATGTGCTAAGTTCCCACCCATATTTTGAATTTCACATCACCAAAACATGTGCGTTTTCTTGTGATACATAATCTGTGTGCTATCGTTCACATTAAAAAATTGTTGCTCTACATTCAATGCACAATCAAATGTACCCAATGCACATTTTACATCCAATGCATGATCAAACACACCCAATACACAATCTACATCCAATGCACAATAAAAAATAATTATTCTTCGTCTTGCACCCAATGCATGGAATAAGTGTGGAAATGCAGGGTTGGGTTGAAGACATTATTGTGTACAATATAGGGATCTATAGAGAGGTTGCCAAAAAATTAAAAGCCTAAGTTTGTTGTGTTTGGGGTCTTTAAACGATCCTTGGGGGCATAACAACAACTACGTGTTGGCATAGAAAAGGAGCATAAGATATAGCTATATATTTATGTCTTTAAAAATGAATGAATATTAGCTTATAGGTTGAAGGGGGGGAGTTAATTAATAATATATACATAGTAAACAATTAATGTTCCTTTGGAGTTTTCAGGTACTGATTTGATTTTCAAATTAGTACAAATATGCATTCAACCAACACATAGGAACTCTCAAGGATATCCTTGGCTTCAAAGCATATATTTTGACACCATTTAGATGTTTTAAGTACTAGGTATGGTTCTCAAGGCCCCATTCATGGTCGTGGTATGAAACTCATGCCCTGGGTCCTAAACAAGGCTTGTAGACGTCCAAGGATAGTAATAATGCCTCAAACAACAACATATGATGTCTTAATGTATTCTAGTCATCTAGGAATAGTAACGATGCTTTGGGGACCATTGCATGGTCCATTATCCTTACTAGGAAATGCTAGGACCTAAGGCCCTAGTTCCTACTTCTAAACAAGCTCACACATGGTACATAGACTGCCAAAGTTATTCCAATATACCCCTCATAGGTAAACATTTCCCTCTATAGGGCCTTTTTGGTGGTTTATAACCTTGTGCATGCCCCTTGAGATATAAAATAAACTATTGGGGTCTATGTTCTTAGTTTTTGGCATTGAAAAATTCCATGAGGCCATGAGACCCATCCATTCTAAACTAGACGTCAAAATTGTGCTTGTATATGACTTATATGGCAATGATTCCCTCTATAATGAATTTAGGGTATTCTAGAACAATGAAAATGAGCCATTATACCTAGTGGAAAATCGTAGGGCCTGTGTCTCTAGGTTTTGTTCCTAAACCATGGAATAAATGCAAGACCCATCCTTGCCACAAAAAATGTCAAACTCCCAACCATATCCTAATTGTAGGACAAATGTTACATCTTCACATGAACTTTGTGGAGGTTTGGAGCCTTGTGCATGGCCTATGAATCATACAAGAAACTATTTGGGCCTATGTCTTTGATTTAATTATATAAATGGTGTCCTAGGACATAATATATATTACATCCTAGGATATAAGTCCCTTGTTTTTATACTTAACACATGACCTAGCCTTGGTGACCCATCAATGTTATGTTGAACATCAAAATTATTCTTAGCTTGAACTTGTAGGTCAGCAATTCCCTTTATAGGGACTTTGTGTTGGTTCTAGGCCCTAAGCATGTCATGTCAACCCTAGAAGCAATTATTTGAGCCTAAGTGCATGATTTTGCATCATCAAACCATAAATCTAGAGTTGAGACATATACATGGTTGATCAATCACCGGAATAATTCTCATATCTCACTTGTAAGCCAAGTATTCCAATTATAGGAATTGTGTGATTATTTAGGGCTATGTGCATGTATTGTGAGTCCCAAAAGTAAACGTTAAGGTCTAGTTTGTTATGTTTTAGCCTTAAACCATGCTCTAGGCAATGAGACCCATTCATAATTTGAAAAATGTCAGAATTATGCCCATATCACACACATATGCCAAAGATTACGTCTATAAGATCTATGTGGTATTTCACTACCCTATGCATGGTCCATTGAATCACAATCCAATATTATCTCTATAAGGGATCTAAGGTGGTTTGAGGCCCTATTAGGACCCATGAGGCCTAATAGTATTTGTGTGTTTGTGTCCCTAGTTTTCATCCTAGAATGATAGATTAGGACATGAGACCCATCCATGTTATGCCAGTTGTTGAAATTGTGCCCATATCCCACTCATAGGAGAAGGATTCCCTCTATTGTGCCTACATCATGGTATGGTCCCCATACATATCCATGAGACTTAGAAAAACTTATTAGGGAAATGTCATTGGTTTATGGTGGACAAACCATGAAAATCATGTTTGTGTCCCATTCATAGAGTGTATATTCCTCCTATTAGGATTTTTTGATAGTATACATCCCCATTCATAGTTTATGAGTCCTAGAAGAGACTATGAGGGCCTAATTATAAGGTTATTGGACCTAAAGTACTCATTTTTTGGTTGCATTCCATGGAATCATCAGACTTATTGAGAACATGTGCATGTCTCTATATGAAAGTACATGAACGCATTATGAAAAAATGATGTCTCTATATGAAAGTACATGAATGCATTATGAAAAAATGATTTTCTTATTGTCTTCATACACATAGGTGTTTTGGTCAAATAGAATGAGCACCCATTTAAGTGAACTGGAATGTGTACACATTATTTTGACCCGACCTACATGTCAAGTGAGTTGCTAAGATTAGGCCTCCTTAAAACCCGATTTTACAAACATGTTCATGTTCTACATTTCGATAATGTGAATGGGTTTTTCAGATATTGGATTGGATTTAAAATGTCCATCAACTTCATGCACTCACCCCATAATCAAACCCACATGGAGTCCTTTTCATTTTTAAAGTTCCCTCAACCATCATTTTTCAACTCCATGTCAACTAAAACAACATCCCAATGATTGACTTTAACATGTTTCTCCTTCTTATAAATTACCAGCTCAAGACTTGAGAATTAATCATTTAATGGACATGCATGTGGGTTGTGTGGAAATTTGTGGTGATGCTTTATCCTCTCCCACATGGCTTATCATCTTTGTATATAAGTATGCCTTCACCTTGTGAAGAAGTTTGGATAAAGAAGATAGGGTTGGGAAGTCAACAAGAGGCTCTTTGTCCGTAGTGCAACATGCCCCCGTAGTATTCTAAGAGTTGGCACTAGTATTCCATATCCAACTCTATATCGTAATCCCATACTATAATTTTTAATTTGAAATATTAACACAAATAAACTGTTTTTTAGCCCAGAAAAAGTCTTACTCACTAGGGAGGGGTTTGATTAAATAAGATAAGCATTCATTTTCTTTTTCAAATTAAAAATAAAGCTTCAATTCTAACAATCTTCCAAGGAGTATAGAACTAAAAAATTCTAGGTAATTCACCATTTAATCAAGAATATTTCTATTAGAGGAGAGCATGGAGAAACTAGCCACAATAGTTTGAGGCCCACTTTCAAGAATGTTATGCAAAGCAACAACACCAAAAGTCTATATGTGTCAAGATTTTAGATCTATCATAGAAAGGGCACAAAGGAAAGGGATTTCTAATATAGAAAAGTCTAAGGCCACAACAAGATCACCCAAAATAAGGGATAAAAAATGGTTTCACACATGGTTTTCACACACTTATAAAATGAAAGAGTTAGATATATTTCTTAGAATTAAGCATCCATAGTTTATTAGTTTTCTAAAATAGGTTTATGGCATAACCTCATATACCCATCAATCAACTTATACTTTTTGAAGGTTTGGACTAATTCCAATTTCAGTACTTCCATTACTTATTGGTATATTGAAGCCTAAATTTAACAAGGCAACATGGCAGCATATACATGTCGTTATGCAAGAATTCAAAATGGCTAAATGAAAAACATTGAATGAGAATAATACCAAAATTCAATTACCTTTGGAAAAAGAAATGATTGATTATCCACCAATAATTAAAAGAACTATATATTCAAAATATAAAATATTTAAAATCTAAGAGATAAGAATTTGCATCATATCATCTTTATTTTATCCATATTTATTAGGGTAATGCGTCTTTTCTTTTCCACATTTTATATTTCTTTATCATGTTTTTGTGTGGAGTAATGACTACTTGTTTGGGTTGGTATTTTAAAAAGTGACAAGGCAACTAAAAATACATATATTATGAGGGTGGGCCCAATATATTTTGGAAACACTCCACACTAGGTGGACCACTGCGAAGCAAAATAACGTCATGACAATATTATGTTGATGCATTGCCATGTACTAAACAATTTCACAATTAGCTAATTGTACTAATTTTCTTATATACAAATGAGAAGAAAAACATTAAATAACTTGCCCATGGAAATAAATAATGATTACTAGATACAACTAGTCTACAAATGATAAGGAGTTGCACATTGATTCTACATTTGGATAGAAGTATTAATGTCTTGGTAAATTTCAATGTAAATTTTCTACAATAACATCGTTCCACACTCCATCAAATAAAACATTACAGAAGCTGGAAATGTAGGAAACAAATAATGTATTGGTTAGAATAATTTAGATCATATGGTTGTATGTGTATGGTATGGTAGAAATTGTGGTAAATTGAATAAAGAAATGCGATCTTCGATTATATCGATATATAGAAACTAATAAATGACATAATATTGATATTACAAAGAAAAAAAAGTATGTAATGCTTTCTTACTACAAACGTGTTCACAGGGTATTACGAAATTGACAAACAACACACATGAAATTGAGTGCTTTATTTCTAGTGCTTCATTTCTCATAATACATAAAAGCTAACTTCTACAACAAATTATTTCGAATGGTAACCACCATGTGTAAACTTGCTTTACAAGTACATGCATCTCTAATCTTGTTAGGATGTCTAAAACGTCGAGTCAAGTTTAAAATCTACAAAGGGAGGGTCCGAAGCATGTCATCAATGCATTCCAAGACGCTTGTGTTGGGTGCACTATATCCAAAAATAAAGTCGATTCTCGATGGGTGCACACGCTAGCATTCCTCGACTGGTTTGTAACGCTGCATTGACAAATGCAACATGGTTTCAGTGGCTCCTTGAATTTCCTTGCACATAAATAAATTTGCATGTTCAATAAACATTCAACATAGTACTCTATTGGAATATGCATAAATTAAAGTATTATAAGAAGATTAAGAGGGAACAAAATGTAAAACCATAGTGAGTTGGATGTTGAAGAATTGCCATAGAATCTAAATACTTATCCATAAGCACAAATGTTGCATCTGCTTGACTCTTTCTTATTCCCTGAACCACTTCCTGCAAAAGACTGTTGTGATCTAGGGTGAATGTGTTTAGTGTAGTATTGCAACTGGCATAAGAGTTATGTATTGTGAGAGCTGACAAGCATCCCATAGGCACCATATTTGTTAGTGCAAACTGTCTGAAACCCATATTGTACAAGCGCACTAAATCTGTTGAGAGTTGTTTGATCATTGATTGTACAAGCGAAGGCAGACCCTGCAATTCTTAACCGCCAATGTTAATGAGGAATACATACAATAAGTGATGAATTGTTATAAAATCAAAATTTCGTTGCTATATTTATACCTTGAGTGCTCTTTGTTGCAGAATATAGTAACCATAATAGTTGCCCAAGACCGAGAAGAGAACCAAAGAAGACTTCAACTTCCTTGTGGAGTATCCTCCATTACCAATCAATCGATGCATCTGGTCAATTTGGGTGGTTGTATTTGTAGAATTCCTGCAGAAACCCCGATAGATCTAGAATTCTAATTAAATTGAACACAAACAATTTGCTGATATTCAAGAGATGAGAGAAAGTTTTTGCTCCATAAATCAGAGAATTATATTAATAATAAATGAATATACATGAGCAACCATCCTCAAAAAGAAGAGAGGAGGTGAATATATAGAATTTCCAACATAGAAATTCTAGTAAAAAAAAGCTAGAGATAGCTAAAATAGCTGTCATAAGCTAAGGGAGACCACATAGTTCGACCTAGACCACTAAAGATACATGTCACACACTCATTAATGTCCACAAGAGTCAAGTGATGCACATTATCTCACTTAAGCTCACTTAACTGACAAGAGAAGCAGTTCCAACTCACTTAACTAACTCGAAATAATAGTTACTAATAATAGTAATGACAAAAATCATTAATTAAGGAATAAATCTCTCACTCAAAGAGAAGGTGCGCATTCCCCAATAATATATGAGTTTTTTCATGGGGGAGTTGGAATAAATCACAAATAAATCAGGAAAATCGAGAATAAATCACAAATAAATCAGGAAAATCGAGAATAAATCAAGAAAATCAAGAACCAAGAGTTGAGTCTTGATCTAAAATTAGCAGTTTTCCCTAAAATCTAGGGATGAGGCACCCTTCTTCTCTATGTGGCCAAATTAGGTGAAATAAAGTGTAAATGAATGTATTAACCAAGATCTAGGAGTCTAAGCTAGGTATAAACTAATGTAAGTTAGGGTTATGCTCCAACACCCCCCCTTAAGCCCAGCTATAATGACAAAAAATTTGAGTCCCAGAAACTTGGCCGTTTTAGGTACTCATTACATAAAAGAACTCCTCATGAAAAGAGGAAAGAGGGAAAACATCGTGGGAAAAAACTTCCCCCCCAAAAGAGGAAAAAAAAATGTTGAGTGGCCAAAAGTGACCTACTCAGTTGTCTCCACCACTCCATGCATAGCTCTCAGTTCTGAAAATTTCTTTTCAGTGAAGGACTTGGTGAAGATGTCTGCAACCTACTTCTCTGTGGGGCAGTACTGCAGTGAAATGACTCTTTCATGGATCAACTTGCGGATGTAATGCATGTGATGAAATTCCCATCTACGAGAAGCGGCAATGGCCAAAACTAGTTGAATGGAGTCCATTTTTGCAACAGGTGCAAATGTCTCTGTGTAGTCTATGCCATGTACTTGTGAGTATCCTTTTGTGACAAGTCGAGATTTGTACTTGATGATATCACCATCTGCAGAAATCTTTTTTCGATATAACCATCAGCATCGAACAAGCTTTCTTCCTTTCAAAAGTGGAACCAAGTCCCATGTGTTGTTGTCCATAAGAGTAGAGTACTCTTCATCCATGGAAGCCTCCCAGAGTGGGTTTCCAGCAGCCTCAGAGTGTGAATTTGGATATGAACCAAGTGACATATAGAAATGTATGGGCAACAAAGGTTCTGTGGCAGCCAGGGCTTGAGGAGCCCCAAAAAACTGTGATCTAGTCCTTCTTGTATCCGCAGGATCACCGACTAGTTCACCCGCATCTTGTAGGGTTTTCTTTGCCCAAGTTGGAAACTGAGTTGGAGCAGCCATGACCTGATCCTCATCCTTTGTATCAGACCCAAAAGAATTCTCTGATGGCTTCTCTAAAGTGCTCGAAGAAGTTTCTGACTCCTCCTCATCAGTGACAACAAGTGGTTCCTCGACAGGGTCTTCTGAAAAATCATGCAGTGATTCTTCTTCAAACTTCACACTTCGAGCTAGACTGAAATTTTCAGTGTGAGAGTCCAACAATCTATATCCTTTGACACCTTCAGGATATCCAAAAAATATGCATTCAACACTTTGAGACTCCAAATCCTTCCTCTTATCTGTCGGAATGTGAGCCCATGCTCGTGAACCAAAAATACGAAAGTGCGACACTTTCGGTTTCTTACCGGTCCAACATTCAAAAGGAGTGGTGCCTTTGAGTGATTTGTGAGGAAATTGGATTTGAATGTATGCTGCACAATTAATATCTTCAGCCCATAGCTTGGGAGCTAATGATTTTGACTGTAGCATACAAATAGCCATCTCTTTTAAGGACCGATTTTTCCTCTCCGCAACACCGTTCTGCTGTGGTGTATATGGAACTGTGTGTTGTAGTTGTATACCTGCATCAATACAAAGTTGCTGCACATATTTGTTGACATACTCCCCCCCATTATCAGTACGAAGTATCTTAATATTACACCCATACTCATTCTTAGCAAGTGCTTTAAATTCTATAAGGCATTCAAATACTTCCGATTTTAATTTAAAAAAAAATACCCAAGTAAAGCGAGAAATCATCTATGAAGGTGAGTACATATCGAGCCTTACTGATTCAAGGCTATGGGAATGGGCTTGTGATTTCAATGTGAATCATACCAAGAGGTGAAGAAGCTCTCTGTTCCTTCCCTTTGTCAAAATTTTGCTCTGGATGCTTGCCAAGAATGCATCCTTGACATACACTGCTTGTGAATTTAATAGCTGGCAATCCTTCTACCATGTTTTCCTTGCTGAGTTGATGCAAGTACTTATAGTTTAGATGGCCAAATATTTCATGCAATAACTTGCTGATATCATTAGATTGTGACAGAAATACATTGCTAATAGATTTAGGAACAAAGTGGGATAAGAAATACAAACAAGAATTGTGATCTGCAATTCCATGTGCAAGCTGTGAGCCTATGGAAATGTCAGTCATCACTGCGGAGTCCAGAGTGAAATCCACCTTCCTTCTAGAGCCGGAATGAGTGATATGATATATCGAGAGAATATTTGCGGACAGTGATGGAACATGAAGCACATTTTTGAAGCAGCCCCCTTCAAGATCAACAATTCCTTCTTCGCACACCTTTGCGGGTGTGGCATCTCCCAAGTAAATTGGAGATTTGGTGCTTTCTTCGATGGAGGAAAATTCATCTTTTGATGCAGCCATATGGTTCGATGCACCTGGATCAAGGATCCAAGATGATGGAGTGCATGTGACAGCCATTAAATCATGACCATCTCGTGCTCTCCCTCCCGTTCTGTTATCATCTTTCTTCTTTGCATTTTCGGGCACCGTGAGATTATGTTGCTGCAATTGCTTAGCCATCTCATCGATAGTCTTCCTCATGGAATTTTCTTCGGGATGAAAACCTTTGGAATAGTATTTGAAAAGTGTTCTTTCCTTCTTCTTCTTACCCTTAGGCTCAGAAGAGTTATCTGAAGATTGTGTGGATCTCTCCTTCTTCGATTCAGGAAATTTACCCGTTCCTTTTTTCGTGTCTTTTCCACTGCTCTTTGGAGCATTAGTAGTTGCAAGTGTTTGGTTCTTGGAATGATTGATGGCACCCATTTGGACTAACTTAGCTTTCTCTTGAGTCAATGATGCAATGAAATCATTCAATGGAGACATTTTCCATTTTTCCTGAGTCAATTTAGATGCTTGAAAAGACGACACAAATACGAAATATTCAGGGCCTAATTTAGAGAGAATTGAAAGGATGAGTTGTTCTTCCTCTTTTGTGACTCCACTTGCATTAAGTTCAACGAGGAGGGATTTGAACTTGGTGAAGAATTCTTGCAGGTTGCTGAAATGAATTGGACTTATGGATATGAGTTCATTCTCTAGTTGATGCACTCTCATTGCATCCTGCTTGCCGAATACTCCTTCCAATGTGGTCTAGACCACCTCGGGAGTAGTGTCTCTACTGGCATGAAAGAGGAGATCTCTGGAAATTGATAGGCATATCAGCCCAATTTCTTCTTCTAATTTGTTGAAATACTTTATCTTCTCCGCTACAGCAGTCGGTTCTTTCTTCATTCCCATTGTTACCTGGTAAAGCCCTTTGCTTCGGAGGAGCAAAGAGATCTCTGTCTTCCATTCGAAGTAATTGAAAGGATTTAGAATGAGTTTTGTGGGCTAAGAGAGATGATCCATTGCTGCTTTCTGCGCCTCTTGATGATCTATACCTACAAATAAAATCGTGTACAATCCACTAGATTCAATCTAGCTTTGATACCATGTAGAATTCCTGCAGAAACCCCGATAGATCTAGAATTCTAGTTAAATTGAACACAAACAATTTGTTGATATTCAAGAGATGAGAGAAAGTTTTTTCTCCATAAATCAGAGAATTATATTAATAAAAAATGAATATACATGAGCAACCATCCTAAAAAAGAAGAGAGGAGGTGAATATATAGAATTTCTAACATAGAAATTCTAGTAAAAAAAAGATAGAAATAGCTAAAATAGTTGTCATAAGCTAAGAGAGACCACATAGTTCGACCTAGACCACTAAAGATACATGTCACACACTCATTAATGTCCACAAGAGTCAAGTGATGCACATTATCTCACTTAAGCTCACTTAACTGACAAGAGAAGCAGCTCCAACTCACTTAACTGACCCGAAATAGTAGTTACTAATAATAGTAACAACAAAAATCATTAATTAAGGAATAAATCTCTCACTCAAAGAGGAGGTGTACATTCCCCAATAATAGATGAGTTTTTGCATGGGGGATTTGGAATAAATCATGAATAAATAAGGAAAATCAAGAATAAATTAAGAAAATCAAGAACAAGGAGTTGAGTCTTGATCTAAAATTAGCACTTTTCCCTAAAATCTAGGGATGAGGCGCCCTTCTTCTCTATGTGGCCAAATTAGGTGAAATAAAGTGTAACTGAATGTATTAACCAAGATCTAGGAGTCTAAGCTAGGTATAAACTAATGTAAGTTAGGGTTATGCTCCAACAGTATTGGGCAGTCATGGCCATGTACTGAAGACGTCGGTCCCGTGGGTTGCAAAGTTCATGCCTACATGAAGTAGGTTGGGATTGTTATCTTGTTAATTGTATGGAATTAGTGTAGGGATCTTGAACATTGAAGTTGCATCATTCAAATGAAAGATCAAAACCCAAGAAAGAAAAATACAGAAATGAATAATTCCCAACACACTTAGAAATTAAAATAATCTCTTTATGCCTACCACCCTCTATTTTTAGTAATTTAACTTAAAAAAATATTTTAATATATTTTTGTTTTTATTAATTATTCATTATCATATTATTAAATTCAACAATATTGTTTACATATAATTCCATATTCTTTAACTATTTGTTATATTTATTATCATATTGTTAAATTATATTGTTACCAAATTTAACAATATTATTTACATTCAATATGTTATTAAATTTAAACATAATTATTATATTGTTCAATTATATTATTACTAAATTTAACAATATTATTTACATTTAATATGCTATTAAATTATAATATTAAATTTTTAATTTTTAATGTATTCATGTACTATAATAAAAAAAAAATGTGTTTTCATACTATGCACTTGTTAGTCCCTGCTGTAGGCATAGAGGGACTATAGGGATCAATAATGCGTTGACTACATATTAGTTTGTCCTTTGACCCGAAATATTTGCATAATACCTATTGTTGGAGCTATGGAATTAAAAACATATATTTTTATATAATAAAAAGTAACATATATGTACTGATCTAATTGGATAAGAGATTGGAGGTCTTATTACCGGCTTCGCTATTCCCAATGTACTATATGGCAACATATCCAAACTTTTTCTCGTAGACAATATTTTTTAATAATATATTTTTCCTCTATATTGCTTGAAGGTCAATTAATGCTAGCATTAGTTCGAATGTTTGTATTAGCATTTTCTGCTAGCTGAATATATCCATGAGCTTTGATATGTACTAAGCATATTGAAATGTTTTGATATCCAAGCTTTGTAGTGATTGAGAATTCCAAAGTTTATAGAGTCTTTGGCGGATGTATATTTGTTGAAATGTATTGACACTTATTCCAAGATGACTTAATAGGCCTAAACGTGTAAATGTTTACATGACACGATGTCCTCCAACACCCCTGATAGCTTAAATGTTTTCATACCGCGAGGTCCTTAGACAACCTGACAGTCTTAAATGTTTATGTAAATATGTTTCTCGGAGTACATTTTTCCTCAAAATTTTCTATACAGTTATAGTGAATTTACACAGTCTTGTTTGTCCACCGCCAGTTCAATAGCCATTGTATGTTTCATGCTTGTTTTTCCATTGAAGCTACATACATTGTTTACTGGTTCGGTGAGTGCTTCTTCTTCGTTGGTTTGTCGGTTGCTACCATTGTATGTTTCATCCTCGTAATCGTTGAAGCTACATACATTGTTTACTGGTTCGATGAGTGCTTCTTCTTCGTTGGTTTGTTGGTTGCTGCTTGTTGTTGTTTCGCTTGTGATTCGACCTGTGCTTCTGCATTTCATCAGTTCAGAGTAAGTTTCGATGCCATAGTTTCATTTTGTATTCCTTGTTTGTTGTTCAGTGTTTGTAGTTTTCAAGTAAGAATGTTTGCTTATTTGTAGTCACATGTTCCTTGTATGTTTCTGGTTCCTTCTATGCTCGGGATGTAGTTTCGTAATCGTTGGAGATACATATGTTGTTGACTGGCTCGATGGTTCTTGTTGGTTCGTTGGTTCGTGGGTTGCTGGTTCTGTTTGTTTGGTTGGGGTTTGGGATTTGGGGCCCTGGGGATGCAGTTCGACCTGTTCATGCTTTCTCGCTGGTTTGGTCCTTGCTGTTTTCTTTTGTTTGATTCGGCCTTGCAGGGTTGGGGTGCAACGATCGTGGTTGGAGCTTTCCTTTTTTATTTTTTTTTGGATTATTATTTTTTTGGGGGGGGCGCTTTATGATGTTCAGCCCTTGCACACACGAGTCGACATGCAATTGTGTTATTTTCCATGTCTTCCGAGGCCAATATCTATTATTCTGTGATATTTTGTTGGTGCTCCAGTCCTACCATGAAAGAAAATAGTTGCATGCAAAATTGTTCGAGGATTACATGTGAAGTTACAATATCTGTTGTTTTTTTGATGGAATAAAGCATATGTATGTAGGCTACATTTATAAACCATGTATGGTCAGATGTGCGAATATGACATTACATGTTCTTTCTCCTCTACATAGACTGGTGTGCGCACGATACAATTTGTGTTGTGCTTGAGATATGATATGTGCAACAAAGATTCTGCAAGATTATATTTTGATGTCTGGAAGCATGTCTGGGTAGTTTGCCATGGAAAAATGAGAACATGTATCATGGGCACAACAGTCTGTGTAGAGGATAAAGAACATGGTTAAAGGGCATATCTGGATAAATTGCCGAGGAAAACTAGAAATTGTTTAGCTGCGACCATGCGATTGCGTGATATTTTGTGCCTTGTAATATATTTTGGGTAGGGAAAAAAATCTACACGTTTACAACCATGGATAGAGAAGCGCAAATGTTCACCTTTCTGCCTTTCTAGACTGTTCGTTGAGTCAATTTTGTTGTATGTACATATTTATTGTTCTCTGGTGAATACCAACTTCCATTGATGTTCATTGAATTTTGTGTATTCCCACATTCAAACAAACATAGTAGCTGGAGAAAACGAGGGAGTCTTGACTGCATCGGCTGAAGAGGATATAGAAATGTGCATGCTTGTACTGTTGTTTCATATTGCGCTGTTTTGTATTTCATTTATGGTCTGTATATGTGTTAAACTAGTTGTGTGCCTTCCTACATGGTGAGTTATCTTAGTTACATGCGTTCCTTCCTGCATACTAAGCTAGTTCATGTCCGTTGTGTTTGCACTGCATTGCTGCATTTAAACAAACATAATGGTTGGACAGGACGAAGGACTCTTTGGCGGGTAAATAGACCTGTTTCTCTTTCTTTTAGATGTCTATCTTCATACTAACTTGCCTTCGTGTCCATTGCATGTTCGACGTTGCTGCCTTGGAAAAAAACAGGTTGCTTGGACAGGGAGATGGATTCTTCTATGCAACAATAGAGGGTTCTATGGTACAATATTCTAAAAGGTATACCAAGTGTGCCGGTAAATTAAATATACAAACCGGGTGGGGGCATACAATATTAGACTTGAAAACGATGATTTCACAGTAATGGGCCTTTCTATGCTCCCTATTTCTACTTTTTCCATTTTCTATTATCCCTTTTGTTTTCTAATTCATCTGCATAGTGTGCTTTCCCAAAATTCCTTTGTGTGTCAGTTGGCGGACTAATGGATTGAAATATGTGGTCCTGCTTCTACCTTATTCCATAGTTACCCACTTTCTCGATTGCGGGTGCCAGACTAGCAGGTTGAATATTGCTCCCTTGGCTTCCGGGGGTCCGTGATATACAGATTGGCCATGGTGCCCCGCGCTCACGCCCTGTTTACTGTTAAACATTTGTCTAGTTAAAAAATTCAGATGCATATAGTTTTACGGTCATTTGGTCCTTCTGATGGACAATATACAATGCATATGCATGCTTATTCCTGATGTTCATCTGCACATGGTTGCATTAGAAAAATTTGGATTAGTGACACGGGCATGAGTAGTCAGTCATCCCAGACATCGGTATACTGACAAGGCCAAAGGTAAATATGCATACGCTCTACTCTTACTATGTTTACTGAACAAATTTCTTGGTCTATATATTCATCTATGGCATGGCAGATATGCTGATGTCATCTACAATATATGGTTTGCAACTCGCAAGAAGTATCAACAAGTACAAGCGAGACATCGAACGAGTTGCATGTTCCGGAGACTAAGAGGTGTGGTTACGAAACTCTGGCTCCATAGTTCATCAAAACTATGCATGTACTTGTAGCACACTAACATTCACTTTAGTTTTCCTGTTCAAAAATTTTCATCAGGTCTAGAGTTGTGACATCCAAAGTACTGTCAATAGAGGGCTTGAACAACCACCAAACTGGACAAGTGTTCGTCGGGGACATAATGGTTGTCTATAGCACCTACTTGGACAAGGAAAACAAAATTAGATCCAATATGCGTGCTGACATGACAGACAAGGATGCCAGGATGACAGTGACACTGACTGTTCCTTCACAACTTGTCCATAAACATGCAGAAAATATATTGCCGCGTAATGGGATTTCCATTACAAATTTTAATATATTTCCCAAAACAGTATATGACCGTGGTGATTGCGATCAAATTATTTCACTCAATGAAACAAGCACTGTGGAAAAAATTCCCGCAGTTTGTTCAGAATATTGTTTCGTCCCGGACTCGACTATCAGCCAGCTTGCACAGAGCACTGATATTTACCCAATCGGAAATTCAGGCTGATGTCACACTAGCGAGAAAATTTGGCTCGCAACACATTCTCCATATAAAGGATGGAGAGTTGGACATCGACAAGGCAATAGTACCGCTTTTCATATTCAGTTTTGTCCTTTACTTTCGCATCTGCATGTATGTCGGATAAGTTACAGAAATATTGCACTGTTAAATGTTGCAATTACAATTGTTCGATACGTATTCAGATTTGTTTTCGTCAATGGAACAACAATTGCATATAGGGCAGATTCCACTTATGTTCAAAAATATAACAAAGAAGAGGGATGCTATAGAAAATATCTTTTAGACAACCTAGGCAACGTTTGTAACAGAGTTGCGAGCAGATATAGTAGAGGATCTGAAGAAACTAGTTATCTCTACAACTGTTGTGCATATAGATCCACAAAATCATCCTCATTTTGCTTATAGAAATAGCCTTCAACAAATTTCTGCGCCTGTTTAATTTTTTTTCTTTTTTCTTTTTTTTAAAGGGGAGGGTGGGGTGCAGTTGTGTATTATATTGTTCAATGTATTAATCCCTTTTTTTGTGTTCCCAGGTTCAAGGTCTTTTATTTGCAACCAATGTGTACTCGACTCCCTTTGAGCCTGTATGTGCAAAATGCAACTCCACTACTTCTGCCTCCTCTTTGATAAGTGATGATATGATTGATTGTTTGAGATGCAATGAAAAATGTCCATATATATATGGACATTGCATCAATGATGTTATCCGAATCATGGGAAACACAACCGTGCATTGTATGGTCAGGAAGCCTCTGTTACAAAATGTGCTTCCTAAGTTGGCAGAGTTGTCATATGAAACATAGATTCTAAAGAAAAAGGCAAACAATGTCTACATGCTGCGACAACTTCAGATACACAACAAATTCACCTTAAATGAGGACAATGCAATTTTGCATATCGGCTGAAGAAGGGAGTCTCTGTAATATTTGTTCAACATCTAGATGAATGTTCATTGGACTTGGTCCATATCTCTGTAATCCCCATATATTGCATGGCCCTAGTTATTTTCTGCTGGGAACGTATACCAGATGCAAGAGAAAACGAATGCGACAACGTCTTTTCTTTGTATATCAAATTGTTTGGTGCAAAGGTCGATGGGTTCTGCTCTATGGAACCTTCTGGGAACTTGCTTGCGACCTGTTTAAAGTATGGTTGGTTCTTGGTTATCTGCTTTGTCTATCAATTTGTATATCGTGGAACTCCAACTATTCTTTGGAGGACACGAAACAATATAATTGAATTTTTTAGCCCACTGACCCGCAGATCCGCCTGATAATTTCTATGGTGCTGTGACGCAAATGTACTATGTGGCTTGCTTTAACAGATTTCCTTGATCGATGAACTTGGTCAAATTATTGTTATGAAATAATTTGAAATCAACGAATATTGAGTGTGCGAAGTGTAATTGTCTTATCATAACAACAAGCGGCTCTTAAAATTCAAATTGGTCGTTGTTTTGGCATTTTTTCTTATTCGATGAACTTGGTAAAATTAATATCCTGGAATAATTTGAAATCAACGAATATATACTGTGCAGAGTGAAATTGTGCTATCATATGAACAAGAGGGCCTTAAAATTCAAATTGGTCCTTGTTATGCTTGCGGTGATAGAATTAAAAAAAAAAAATCTTTTGTTTCCTTTATTTTTTTAAAAATAAGTGATTTAACATCCTTTAATAATTTAATGTAATTCACTTGTACAATATAAATAGTTAATATTAATAATTTAGTATTTGAAAATAATGTTTTTAGATAAAGTTAGATAGGATGATCATCCCTAAACAATTGCAATCTTGAACCCACCAGACGTGGAGTCCGCAAGTCCACCTGTCAATTTGTATATTGCGGAAGTCTGGGTGATATTTGCAGGACATAGAACAAAAGAGGTTCAAATTTCAGCCCGCCAGGTCGAGAACCTGCGATCCAAAAAGTGCCCAAGTATGGAACGAGGGATCCACATATGCTCTATAAAATGTCTTGTCCATACTTTCTAAAAGTACATGTTTACTATGTATTGCTTGTTTGTCGGAAAACTTTTATTTCAGTCGCCAGACCAGATTGTACAAACTTTCTTGTTTAATTAAATTCTGCAATATCAAAATTTAATATTAATAATTTAGTATTGAAAATAATGTTTTTAGATATGTTAGATAGTTAATAGGAATTAGCATCTGTAAACAATGGCAAACTTGAACCTACCAGCCCTTAAGTCCATCTGTCAATCTGTATATCGCGAAACTTCGAGTGCTATTTGGAGGACATGGAACAGTGAAACTGCAATGTTGAGCTAGCCAGCTCACAGGTCCGCTTGTCAATTTGTATATCACAGAATTGTGAGTGGTATTTGTGCAACACGGAACAATAGAGGCCCAATTTTTAGCTCGCTAGTCCCAGAAACCCCGATAAAAAAAATGGCTAAATATGTAATTCATACGGGATCACTACGGGACAATAAAAGTGCAATGTTCAGCCAACCAGCCCGAGTTCGCCTGTCAATTTGTATATCGCGGAAGTCTGGGTGCTATTTGTAGGGAACAAAACAATAAAACCTCAATTTTCAGCACGCTAGACCATGAACCCGCGATTCAAAAAGTGCCTAAGTATGGAATAAGGAATCTGCATATGATCTATAAAATCTCATGTCCATATTTTATAAAAGTACATGTTTACTATGTATTGCTCGTTTGTCGGAAAACTTTTATATAAGTCGGTCCACCAAAATGCACAAACTTTGTCCTCTGCTTAAGTTCTCCAAAATCAATATGTAATATTAATAATTTATTATTGAAAATAATGTCTTTTGATATGTTGGATAGTTTATAGGGATTGCCATCAGTAAACAATGACAAATTTGAACCCGCCCGCCCTCGAGTCCATATGTCAATCTTCATATCGCAGAAGTACGAGTGCTATTTGGAGGACACAAAACAATAAAAGTGCAATGTTCAGCCAGCCATCCCGAGAGCCCCCGATAAAAAAAAGTGGCTAAATATGGAATTAATACGAGATTTCTACGGAACAATAAAAATGCAATGTTCAGCGAAGCAGCCCGCAAGTCCTCCTGTCAATTTGTATATCGCGGAAGTCTGGGTGCTATTTGTAGGACACAAAACAATAGAGACTCTATTTTCAGCTCGCCAGACCGTGAACCCGTGATCCAAAAAGTGCCTAAGTATGGAATGAGGGATTCGCATATGCTTTATAAAATCTCATGTACATACTTTATATAGAGACTCATGTCCAGAAGTGTGCCTATCAATTTGTATATCGCGGAAGTCTAGGTGCTATTTGTAGGACACATAACAATAGATACTCAATTTTCAACCCGCTAGGCTGCGAACACGCGATCCAAAAAGTGCCCAAGTATGGAATGATGGATCCGCATATGTTCTAGAACAATAAAAATGCAATGTTCAGCCAAGCAGCCTGTAGGTCCTCCTGTCAATTTGTATATCGCGTAAGTCTGGGTGCTATTTGTAGGACACAAAACAATAGAGACTCTATTTTCAGTCCGCCAGGCCGCGAACCTGCGATCCAAAAAGTTCTTAAGTATGGAATCCATATGCTCTATAAAATCTCATGTCCATACTTTATATTGAATCATCTTCGCAAGTCCGCCTGTCAGTTTGTATATCGTGGAAGTGTAGGTGCTATTTGTAGGACATAGAATAATAGATACTCAATTTTCAGCTCGCCAGGCCGCGAACCCGTGATAAAAAAAGTGCCCAAGTATGAAATGAGGGATTCACATATGTTCTATAAAATCTCATGTCCATACTTTATAAAAGTACATGTTTACTATGTATTGCTCGTTTGTTAGAATACTTTTATATCGCTCAGCCGACCAGATTGTACAAACTTTCTCGTCTAATTAAATTCTGCAATATGAATATTTAACAGTAAAAATTTATCGCAGGTCCGCTTTTAAATTTGTATATCAAGGAATTGTGGGTGCTATTTGTAGAGCGCGGAACAATAGATGCCCAATTTTTTGCCTGCTAGCCCGAGAGCCCCCGATCCAAAAAAGTGGCTAAATATGGAATTAATACGGAATCGCTACGGGACAATAAAAGTGCAACGCTGAACCCACCAACCCGCAAGTCCGCCTGTCAATTTGTATATCGTGAAAGTGTAGGTGCTATTTGTAGGACATAGAACAATAGAGGCTCAATTTTTAGCCCGTTAGGCTGAGAACCCGCAATCGAAAAAGTGCCTAAGTATGGAATGAGGGATCCACATATGCTCTAAAAAATCTCATGTCCATACTTTATAAAAGTACATGTTTACTATGTATTGTTCATTTGTCGCAAAATTTTTAAATAACTCGCCCGACCAGATTGTACAAACTTTCTCGTCTAATAAAATTATGCAATATCAATATGTAATATTAATAATTTAGTATTGAAAATAATGTTTTTAGATATGTTAGATAGTTGATAGGGATTTCCATCCGTAAACAATGGCAATCTTGAACCCGCCAGCCCTCGATTCCATATGTCAGTCTGTATATTGCGGAATTCTAAGTGCTATTTGGAGGACATGGAACAATGAAAGTGCAATGTTGAGCCAACCAGCCCGCAGGTCCGCTTGTCAATTTGCAAATTCCGCGACACAGAAATTGACGACCGATATCTGTCACTGAGATGCAATATGACCATTAGCCCTTCACGTCTCCTGGGTATATCTTCTGCCGTTTTTATTTTCTAACCCACCCGATCGCTTTCCATACTTTGGTATTTCTTGGAATCGGTTTCGCCATCATCGTTGCCTTCGTACTTGTTTCCAAATATGCAATAATTAAGCTTTAATGCTCGTAGCCATCCTGCAGGAACCGTTAAGATTGTCATTAATGTCCGTAAATCCGGAGAAGATTTTTCATTACTACGAATTAAACTAAGATTTGTGCACAAGTATGTTATCCTTTCCAAGTATTCATTTCAAAGGCGATGCAATATTTTTTTTTTGTGCACCGACGGGTTGGTGGTTTTAAGAAATTTCTAATTCTTAATCTCTTTTCGTCGTCACCACCACCTTCACACTTTTTTCTAATTGTGCAATTAGTGAGCTATGATGGTGATAGTTCATTTCACACGAACCCTGAAAATTGTCATTGATCAGTGAAAGGCTCGAGGAGATATTCCATTGATACACATTCAACCATAATTTGCAGAGGGTTATATTATCCCTCCCCTATTTTCATTTCAAACAATGTCTCGAGCAAACATAATTTCTTAATAACTTCTGGCAGCAGTTCTCTCCACACACAGTAAACACATTGGGGCATAATGGCCAAAGGTTCCACTATTCTAGGGCATATTTTTACTATTCATCTCCCTCTACCCAGGAGCAAAAAAGGAGATGGTCCCTTGGTACACTGAGAGATATATTTCAAGCCAAAAATTCCATGGCAACCCTGGCTTCTCAGAGAACCTGCCCAGTTGCATTCATGGCTGTCGCAGAAATTGATGCCATGAATTCCGAGCCAAAAGAAGATGATTTGATGGACGATGATACGACAATGGATGATGGCAATGCAGAGAATCTTCCCACTCCCACGCCCAAATTTAAATCAACCATAACGAATATAATTTACCGACTTGGTGATGGTGGTCATGAAAACACCAAAAGGAGTTTCAGAAAAGAAATCGACGGTGAATGCAACAACCACTTTGCAACGCGAAAGTAGGAATTCCAGAGTTCCAAATTAGTCCGTTCTGGGCGGAAGAGTTTCAATGTAAAGAAATGATATGTTGATGCTCCCAGAGATACATTTCAAGCCAAAAAACTATTGATTAACATCTTCGTGAATCAGGTCTAAAACTTGCGCTGCTGCAAGGCATTTTCCTACTAGTCATCTCCTTCTACCTAGAATGGACTAATTTGGGCCTTTGGAATTGCATGTGCAAGCTGTGTTACTGAATTTTTTTGGACTATGTAGAGGTGGTTTCAGCTAAGGGATATTCCACTTTCCTTGAAACCATTTTCGTCTTCTTCCTCAGGGGAAGCTTGTGAAAAATATCAATTTCAGCACCAGATGATTCATCGAGGAGAAAACTGCAAGGATCTTGCATATTGTGGATCCCGTGCCTGTGTTTGTCGTAGATACCTCCAATGTTTCTTCCCAAAGAAGTGGGTCCAATTTCTAAGGATAGATGTACAATACTCGGTGTTTTTCTTATTTTTTAAATGGATTTGCTATTAAAAAATATTTTCCTTCAACTCTTCGTTGGTGCCTCTTTTCTAGGTTTAACACATGTTCTATTTGGCATGCTTCAGTGCTCTTGTACTTCTTCAATATTGTGTTTACTTAGCTTAAATTTTCTAAGATGGAACATCTAACAATTATATGCCAATGTACTGTGTGAATCCACCAGCTTTTTATGCAAACAAGAAATGGATTACATAGTTTCAAACCAATGTTCAATTCTATTCGTAATCCAGATAGAACATAACAATACCAATGTACAATGTTGCAACAAAATCGTTATTCTTGTTTCTAGGCATGCAATTATTAAGTTTTAAGGCTAACAACCCATAATGCAAGAAGTTTAATACTTGAGTTAATATGTTGCACTCATGGAAGAATGTATCAAGAAGACAGTTACACCCACATGTTCCAATAAAATCTAATCTTCAATAAAGCATTTGCTGGAAATTCGTAGAAAATGAAGTTTAGTAGTTAAGTTAATATGTTACAATCATGGAAGAATGTATCAAGAACATAGTTACATGCACACGTTGCAATAAAATCTAATCTTCAACAACACATTTGCTGACAATTAGTAGAACATCATGGTTTTGCAACAGTGGGGCTTCTTTGAAACCAATTCGCGCTTACGAAAACTGCCTTCCACCTTTCTATTTTCCCACTCTTTTATTCTCTGTAGTTTCTCTTCCTGGTTACTTAATTTTTTTTTTTTCCCAAAAATGCCTTGCTTCTCAGCTTCGTGGATTCACGTGTTTCCAACAACCGCTTCCCCTTTCTTTAAATTGAACCTCTATTGTTCCCTGTCCCACAACTGGCACCCAGATTTCCATGATATACAAATTGATAGACGGACTTGCACACTGATCGGGTCAACATTGCACTTCTACTTTTCCGTGATCTCCAAACAAAATTCAAAGCTCTGCCATATACAAATTGAGAGACAGGCTCTAGAGTTGGGGGGCTCAAGATTTCCTTAGCCGGACTTGCCGAATGCCTCGCTAATAGAATGCCTCGGAGTTCGCCGATACACAAATTGACAGACGAAGCATACAAACAAGAACCAAGTAAACTCGTGGCTCGTGTTCCTGCTCGTTGTTTTCTATTTCCGCCAACTTCACAATTCTTTCCAAGTATATATCTTGCCATGAAAATGGGATATCTGTTACAGATGTGAATATATTGGTCCTTGTTTTTCCGTCTTCTATAGTTGGCCAAATATCTATTTCTCTTTTCCCTAAACTTTATCGTTTTTGTCACTTCTTCATTCTTTCAAAAATGTATGGATGAGCACGTGGGCGGTCTTGCGGGTTCACAACTGCACTCGTGCTCTTTTATCACGAAACTGACCGAACGCTTCCCCATTCCATACCCAGAAACTTCTCCAACCGCGAATTCCCGCTAGGCAGTCTCTACATTGGACTTCTGTTGTTCCATGGCTTTTGAACAGTACCGTCACTTCCGCGATATACAAATTCGCAATCATTCTTAGATCATACCCTCTTCCGTATTACAGCCCAACTGTCATGCCCTCTTCCGTGGTGCACATTTCTACAAATGAAAACTTCCAAGAAATACAATTTAACCATTGGGTTCTCGCATATTTAGTGGAACTATTGTCACCCCATTTTGAAGCCCGTCTGTCCGCTTTCCATACTTCACCATTTGTTCAAATTTCTTTGGCGGATCGTTGGTTTGGCGAGTTGAAGAAATATTCAGTTCATAGTCGTTGTTTCCTATGCTCGTGCCCCTTTGCAATTAGAAATTGGTAATTATATATAAGATCTTGTTGCTACACATGCAATTAGCAATTTCCCTTTTCCATACTTAGCCACTTTGCCAGAATTCTACAAATATACAAACCGACTGCTGAACTTCCCCATCATGATCTCTTCTGTTTTACACATTTTGCACTCAAAAATTCCAAAACATGAAATTTGACCCTGCAACACTTGGTTGTCCTGACTATCCCCATAACCCTTTTTTGAATCTCGCCTGATCGCTTTTCAGAGCTTGCCATTCTTTCCTTGCTCTTCGCTGTCTCCGTCACCTTCGCACTTGTCTATAATAAAAGAAAATAAAAAGTTATATATATATATAT
>ML783753.1:594768-615979 GCA_009831015.1 Picea engelmannii
TCACTGAAATGTGTAGAATATTTAATTTATAAATGACCAATGGCCAATATGAGGTCAAATACCTTATTTTACAGAAACTCTATTTTGTGGCCAAAATTTGGATCTAGATGAAGCTATGATACCACTGTGGTGAACCAAGTCAGTTCAGTGGGTAAATACCCAATGTAGGTAGGACAACATGTTATAATCCATAAATGATAATATATTAAATAATAATGTATATGAATATGAGATGATGAGATACAATAAGAATGAGGGCCTTATATACACACACAGGGGTGCCCTTCCATGAAGAGACGTTACCTTTCATTGGGAAGGTGTTTCTTCATTAATTATTTATTAGATATTATAATGTATTTATATTTATTATTATATATTAAGTTCATAAAAAAATTGATCTTTCAGGAAATTTATGATTAATTTTACAAACAGACATGGTTTATTTTCAAAACAATTGGAGCTAGTTTAAATATTTGTCGTAGAGAAATTGGTTTTCCAAATTTGTGGAATGGTGTTGCTATTGGTTTTCCAAATTTGTGGAAAGGTGTTGCTATATACTAAGGATTAATCATTTCTATATTTAAAAATTGCATCGCCTTGTAGATCTGGACTTTTGTAAATTATCGATCGATTCACGTTTTTTTTGTATGCCCAGTCAGAGTCAAATTGAATATAATAAAATATTGCTTTGTTGTGGCGGCCACATTTTTTTTTTTATAAATGTGACATGTAACTACCTACTTTTATGGGTAGAATAGGCATGTGTCTGTGCAACACAAAGCTATTTTTCTACATGTCCATTTCCTTTATGCAATTTTCCCCAAAAACAAAGCGATTCATGATACATTTAAAAAAAAACCCGTCTCTCATAGTTCTAATAGAACAAAACCCTCCGGAAATGATTATGGTACAAAATTGAACAAAACCCTACTGGAAATGATTATGGCATCGAATAGAACAAAACCCTCGTTGCTATAGAGATTTATGGAAAGCGTGAAATGATTATTCCACATAATAGAGAAAAACCCTCATTGCTTCAGATATTTTCAGAAAACATCAAAATGATTATACATCAGAACAAAACAAAACCCTCACGCTCGTTTCTATAGACATTTATGGAAATCATGAAATTAATGAGTAGAAACATATGACAATTTATCATATGCTAGGCAATATAAAGTATCTGTGAAGATATTCGCAGATGAAGACATTGATTATTAACATCCTAAGACATTGCCAACTGGTCTAATTGGACACTGCCATCGATTTCCTATTTTAACAAGACATTACCAACTGGCCTCCACTATATGCATGGCCACTATGTTGCATCAAGATGCATTGCTAACAACCAGCGAAATGCATGGCCACCACGTTGCGCCAAGACACATTTCTTGGTGCGACAACTCGCCAAGTGCATGACTTGTAGTCTATGTATGTTCTCCAAGAGGGCCTTCTCCCATGATGCCTATGCTTACTGTGTTGCTAGAACTACTAATGGTTATGTGCTTGTATCTGTCAAGGGTGCATCTGCATGTATTATTAATAGTTCAAAGTTTTTAGTCATAGTCTGATGTTACTAAAGGAGGAACGACTTTGTGCTTGATCGATGCAGAGTGGGTATGTTGTGTTTATGGTGGATACATTGAGAGTTTGGTTAAATATGGTTCTGTAGGGTCCGATGAATCAAAGAATACAAATACAAATATTGATCATAGCCCCACCCCGACTATAGTAGTCTTGATACAACACTGCCTAGGAAAGGTGTAGAACAAGGGGGATCATAATTGTTCTCGAGCGATATGGGTAAGGGAAACTTTTACTAGTGTACCAACTAGCCTCACCATCATCACTTTTTTCCTATCCGTCATATTCGAGAAAGTTGTCATGAAAATGGTTTTATGCCCTCGCTGGAAGCACAAACTTAACATTTTGCCTAGGTTTTAAAAATTTGTTGCTAAGTATTGTATAATACACAACTTTATAAGTTGCACATGAGGTGGGCATAGCACAACCCTGGTCATGGCTCCCAAACCAGGACGAGTATTGGGAACACGAGAGCATTGATCCAATAGATTATGTAGTAGATTATTCATTGGATTATTTTGATTATGCAGTTGACTACGATCCCTCCCTTGAACCAGATATTTTTTCATTAACCCATTGCAGATAAAGGACACATAGACATGGGAAACACCCATGTTAGCTTGGGATCCATAATCATTTTATCGAGACGGCCTGAGGACACTTAGGTGGTTGTAGATTATGCTTTGGCATTGGCATTGGAGTATGGATTAGGAATTGTTATTTAGCACTCACTTCGAGTGGACATGGAGTGGATTGACCCGTACAGAATGTTTGACAAGGTCACTTCCATTATTGTTAAGGGTGAACCTAAAGCACATGAGGATAGGTAGAAATCACTTCCATTACTATTAAGGGAGAACCTGAAGTGCAGGAGGACATGTGGAAACTACGATAGAATAAATAGACTATCACATGACATAATAGATAAACTATCACTTGAAGTGGGATTACCTACATTGCTCACGCATGTAGACTTATATACTTCAAGGAGAGCTTATGCAATGGCTATTAAGTTTGGATTTCTTGTAGAGTCATTCTCGTCAAAAGGATTATTAAGTTTGGATTTTTTGTAGAGTCATTCTCGTAAAAAGTATGGAGCTCATCAATGTGCGGAAATTTTGGAAAAGAGAAGAAAATAAATTCCATTTTTTATAAAGAACAAAGCCAGAAGACAATTTGCTTGTGTTGGACGGCAGAAGGTGATCAGAGGCAACAATTTCTATTCTTAATAAGGCTTGCCTCTCCAGAACAAATGGAACATAAGAAGGCCTGCACTACTCAAAGAACCCTCTTTTATGTTGATGAACTATGTCCCAACTCTCTCCAAAAATACGTTGAAGCTCCCCAAGCCCTCTAGGAATGCATATGCTTAGGTTGATTTGGAATTTTTATAGGAATGGATATGCTCAGGTCAATTTAGAATTTTGATAGGAATGCATATGCTCAGGTCGATTTGGAATTTTGATATTGTCTTCCTGCAGAAGGAAAAAAGCGAAAGTGAGGTAAGTAAGGTGTAATTTTTCTCTCATGGGAGAGAAATTTACTATCAATCCATAATGTCAATGCATAATTACATATTGAAATAAATATATCTATGTTTATTTATTTATATACCTTATAGCTGGTAGGATTGATTGCCTATCTTGATGGCTAACATAGTGTTTGAAGAAAATTTCTTCTCACTGCAGCTATGCGAGAAGAAGCCTCCAACCTTTAGCATTCTCTCTCCTCGACATCTTGTAGGTAGAAGGTCAAAACATATTGTTTGCAGGTGGAATTCTCTCTCCTCAACATATTGCTGGTAGAAGGTATGCACACATTTCATAGATTGTTTGAAAGGCCAATACATATTCGACATATTACAGGTGGAAGGTCGGATAATATAATGGAGAATTGAAGGTTGGCTAAGCTAATAGAGAACTAAAGCACCAATGTTGGCATGTAATCAACCTAGAGTACATGCAAGCCACATGCAACTAACTGACCAAGTGGAAGTGGAGGGCAGTTGGCAAGTGGAGGACATTTGGCATCTCACCAAAAACACCAAATCCACCGCAACGGGTTACACCAAAGCCATCACAACGAGTTATGTACTATGCATAATGCATTTCCAAAAGTTAACATTTAATGTTTGGAATTAATGCTAACCTGAAAGGTTAGAATTAATTCACTTTTCTTCTTTCTTGTCATGTTTACTAAATTTCAACCCTCTAGTTTCCTAAGTTTGAAGCGTTTTTCTTGATATGGGGCCAAATAAGGCCTCAAACCTAAAAAATTAGGAAAAAATATAGAATACGAGTTGGACAATGGTAAGAAAATGTTAAATTTTTTGTTAAAATACTTGGTTTGAGTGCAATACTAATTGAAGAATGGAAAACCAATTACTATTAGTCCCTATAGCCCGAAGGGCAGGGACTAATATACAATGATTAGTTTTTAGAGATAAAGGATTTCGATGGTGACAAATCCAAAAGGCCACAAGTTAACAATATGGTTGAAACAACATTCGCATTGATGAGGTATGCTAATATTGATGACGAGGTTAAGTCAACTTGTGTCCAGAGAATCAACCTGAAGGGGTCCATTAAGATATTCAAAAATATTTAATTAGTAGGCTTGGGTGTTTTCTTTGAAAAATAAATTAGGCGATTGAAACGTTTTTGTTAAATAAAGGTCTAAAAACAACATCTTCATTAATAACTATCATATCAGGAATCTAGGTTGATTAATAGCTACCATATTAGGAATTTAGAGGAGACACTATTTAAAATAATAGAGATAGTCCATTATCTATAAATTAATCTATGTATTGGCTTTGTCTTATTTAATTAAGACTAAATACCTTAAAACATGAAAATCAAAACAAATCAAATCTAATTTGATAATAGTTTCAAAGTTTTAGATATTTTTATGTAGAAAATTTATGCCTAAATTGAAGGAGAAATCCATGTTCCAGATCTAAGTTGAGGCATACAAAACATAACTAAAGTATTTGATATCATGTTCATACTAACTTTGATAGAGATAATCTATTAGGATGGAGTTTTCTCCCCTTATAATAGTAAGAATGCAAGTTATCACCCTTAGAAAGTATGTGATGCATTGTATTATTTGGCTTAAGATAATCATTGACTTTGACAAGACGTAGATTGTAATTATTCATGAAAAACAATTATGACTCTCCTTCTCAATTAGGAATAATTGTTGGATTACTGAGAGCAGGGGGGGGTGTGAATCAGTAATAGATCAATGTAATCCTTTTTCACCAAAAATGCAAGTGTTATATCAATGTAGCATTATCATCCAATAGTTATAGAGTAAATAAACAATGAAAAAATGAGCAATCACACACACACACACACACACAATACACCAGTGTTTTTACGTGGAAACCCAAAGCGGGAGAAAACCACAGAATCATTTTTCTTATATGTCTTGAAGAATTACATTCATTGGAAGCACCAACTTCGTTTGTTTTCTAGCTGCAACTGAAACGAGGCTCCAACCCCCTAGTTTCTCAGGCTACAACCTGAGGGAAGCTCCAACTCCCTAATTTTCTAACTACAACCACTTGTCCTTGCCCCGTCCAACCCCCCTGAAGTAGAAGTAGAATGATGGAACCGCTCTCACACTATCACTCTGAGATATACCACTATACAACTATATCAATCTATATCACTGACTTGTAGCCAACCTGTACAACTGCCCTGTAATCAATATGTACATGAACTAAACATGTATCAACAAAATACAATAGGTACATGACCTGTATTGATGCGCCACATGTATGTACATGCCCTATCTATTATGCAATCCACGTATGTACGCGACCAAACTATTATGCAACTTGTGTATGCTTTCTGAAAACTAGGGTTTTCTTTCTTTTGAAAAATTCTGACCCTGTGTAACTTCTTTCACATAGATCTGTAACATGTCACTGTATCCAGACTGTATCTATACCCTGTGCATTCATCCTCCTACATATCTCTCTCTAGTCATGTGCCATAAGTGTGTGTAATCATGAATAAGTATAATAGCCCTCACATGATCTAGACTTCAAACCCTTTCCGATATTCAGCCTCTCAATACATCAACCAATATAAGCTCTCAACCATATACCACAGAAAACCTTAGCCATATGCCAAGAAATACAAGATGTGACTCAACAAGAAGTATCAATGATAAATATACCAACATTGTATTTCTGCAGATCTGACTTATACAGAACATCCCATGCATCCACTAGTCTCTCTAGGGAGAATTCTCAAATATCCATAACCATTTCTCATGCATACATCAAATCCAACTATTCATAGAAATAAGACATACCTTTTGAACTAATGGATATATCTGATGTATCTGAGCACTTTAGACCTTCCTAGGAGCTTGATCTCATAATCTAGAACCTCTGCATCTTCATCTTCTCAAGTTTTCATATCTTTACCAACATGTACGCACCCTAATACACTGCCATCCCGTGTACATACACACCCTAATACACTATCATCCCACGTACACCTTAGTATGTATGCACCCTAATACACTGTCATCCTGCGTACGCATCAGTATGTATGCACCCTAATACATTGTCATCCCGTGCATGCCTCGGAAAATAGGGTTTTTTAGTATTCAATGTAATTCCGAGAAATTCGCCATCAGCCCTTCGTACTACCTCAGACTTTCGCAACTTCATATGTATCAATGACTACTTGCAATAAGCCTCATATAACAAAAGATATTCAATGTGTTCAAGTGTGATTAAATGAGAGAGCCTTGCCTCTTATTTATACATTCATGTAGCATCCCACTTTCCTTATTTTATGGGGTTCTCCATTAAATTTATTATTTAAATAATTTCTTTTTCAAACACTTTGACTTTTAGGGGCTTCTAGATGACTCATGAGGGTTCTCCAACTTCACATGGCCATAACTCTCTAACCGTGAGGAGTTATGTGGCATTCCACATACCACCAGAAATGACATGACATGTACTATCCATCTGGAATAGTCTTACCTGTAAATATCTCAAAACTCATACCATTATCCATCAAACAAACTTGGGTCCATTACCCAAACCATTGTGCTACCAGAATTCACTACCAGACTTTCTTCAAGGGTTGACATCAATGACAACCAACCAATTTAATCAGCAATCTCCCCCTTTGGCATCAATGGAAACATTCTAATGCAATACTGAGGTCATGTCATGCAATACTTAAGTCATATCACTCATATCAACAATATTCCCCTATGACCATCACTCCCCCTGGAACCAAGCCTTTGTCCCTTGCATCTCTTTGACCAACACTCCCCCTAGAACCATGCCTCTATCCTCTACATCTGATAAATCTCTCCCCCTTTGTCATCAATGGCAAAGGTATCTTTCCATCTGGGGTTGCTCCCCCTAATTAAACTGTCTGATCTCCCAACCTGAACTGTCCTCTTTATGGTTCTTCCTCATGTACATCTAAGACATATAAGATAAGAATTCAAAAGCATTCATTTTGGAGTAGAAATAACTCTGAGTATTTGGCGAAGATACTCAAAGGCTTCTCGTGGAAGCGGTTTTGTAAAGATGTTTGTCACTTGTTCTTTTCTGCCCACATATTCAACTCTGATGTTCTTTTTTGCAACCTGTTCCCGTAGAAAGTGATACTTGATTGGAATGTGCTTCGTCTTAGAGTGCATCACCGGATTCTTTGAGATAATTATGGCGCTTGTATTATCACAATGTATTGGAATGGGATCATCATACTCAACTTGTATATCTGTCAGAGTTTGTTTCATCCATAGGACTTGTGTACAACATGTTGTTGCTGCAATATATTCTTCCTCAGTTGTAGATAAATATAATGATGATTGTTTCTTTCTTATTCATGATACTAAACACTCACCCAAGTAGAACACTACTCCATTGGTGCTTTGTCGGTCATCAATGCAACCTACCCAATCTGCATCTGTGTAGGCAATAAGTGATAGATCATTTCCTTTTGGATACCATAATCCAAACTCTTATGTTCCTTTGAGATATCTAAAAATCCTCTTCATTGCTAATAGATGTGATTCCTTTGGTGCTGCTTGAAATCATGCCACCTGTCCAACTGCTTGCATTACATATTGTCTGGATGTTGTCACATAAAGTAGGCTATCAATCATTGACATGTATTGCCTCTTATCTGTAGAATTTGAATCATCATCTTTGCTCAACTTACAATTGGTTTGCATGGGAGTGATAACTGGTTTGCAATATTCCATTCTGAACCTTTTTAACATTTCTATGAAATACTTGGTTTGAGAAATATAAATCCCTTGATTGCTTTGATGTATATGAAGACCCAAAAATAAGGATAGTTCTCCAAGTAATGACATTTCAAATTCATTCTACATGTCTTTTGCAAATTTCTGGCTTAACTTGTCATCAGTATTTCCAAAAATAATATCATCAACATAAACTTCAATTAATAAAATACTATCTTGAGTTACCTTGATGTAAAGGTTGTTGTCTGCACTTCCTTTTCTAAACCATGCTTTCTATAGATATTTATCCAGTCTAGAGTACCATGCTCTAGGATCTTGTTTTAGACCATAAAATGCCTTCTTTAATTTACACACATAATCTGCGTTCTCTGATAACTGAAATCCTTCTGGTTGTTCAATGTAGACTTCTTCTTCAAGTTCCCCATTCAAAAAATATGATTTTACGTCCATCTGATACACTTTAATATTTTTGGAGCATGCATAAGCTAAAAGCAATCGGATTGCTTCCATTCTGGCAACTAGGGAAAATGTCTCTTCAAAGTCGATTCCTTCAACCTGTGCATATCCTTTACATACCAATCTAGCTTTGTTCCTTGTAACGTTTCCATATTCATTCAATTTATTCATGTATACCCACTTTGTGCCAATCACATTCTTATCCTTTGGTATTGGAACCAATTCCCAAGTGTCATTTTTCTCTATTTGATCAAATTCTTCAACCATGGCCTTATTCCAAAATTCATCCTTGCCGGCCTCTTCAAAACAGGTTGGTTCAATCATAGATGAGAGTGCTAGGTGTGTTTGTTCTCGTGAACAAATTCTTCTTCTAGTCTCAACTCCCGCATCTTTGTTTCCGATAATCTTATCTGAAGGATGATTCTTTTGTACTCGTCTACTAGTTGTATTTGGAGGCACTTACTGAACTTTCTCTTATGCTTCTATCCGATCCTCTTCATCTTCCCCTTCTACTTCTTTTTCATCATCTTCTTCTTCTTCATCAAGTTGTTCCATTGATTCATTTTCTTCTTCCTTTAATTCTGGTCTACTTGTTTCATCAATTGTTACGTTGATGCTTTCCACAACTTTGTTCAATATCAGGTTATAATACTTGTATTCTTTCCTTGTACTTGAGTAACCAACAAGTACTCCTTTGTCCACACGAGATTCAAACTTTTCCATCCTTACATATTCTCTTTTGATGTAGCATTTGCTTCCAAAAACTCTGAAGTGCTTCGCATTTGCTGGTCTTCCTTTCCATAGCTCGTAGGGAGTTTTGTCAGTGTTGTTTTTGAGCATTACTCTGTTTTGAATGTGAACTGTTGTATGCACTTCCTGTGTCCAAAATATATCTGTCAATTTGGAATCCATTAGCATTGTTTGAGCCATTTCTTGTACTATCATGCTCTTTCTTTCAACAACTCCATTATGTTGAGGTGTCCTAGCAACAGAGAATTGCCTTTTTATTCCATGATTGTTGTAGTATTCCATAAATTCCTTTGAAGTGAACTCTCCTCTGTTATCAGATCTGAAGCATTTGATTTTTTAATCCATTTCATTTTCAACCATTTCCTTGTAGACCTTGAAGTTTTCAAAAGCTTATGAGTTATTCTTGAGAAAGCAAACTACAGTCATTCTTGTATAATCATCAATTAATAACATAAACTATTTCTCACCTTTTAAACCCTTTGTTGTATTTGGTCCAATTAGATTAGTATGCACAATTTATAGTGGTCTTGTCGTTGAATATTCCTTTGATTTGAACCTGGTCTTTGTTTCCTTTCCTTGTTGACAATGCTTGCATAAAGTGTTGGTTAGTTTCGTGATCTGGGGAATTTCTCTAACTACTTCCTTTTTGTTGACTTTGACAAGATTATAAAAATGTATGTGACCCATTCTTCTGTGCCATATCCAAGTTTCATCTTCCTTTCCTAGGCAACACTTTTCATTTCCAATTTCACTTCATACATATATGTTGCTTGAAGTTCTCGCAACTGTTGCAATCAATTTTCCCGAGCCTTCTTTTCTTATCTCGCACTTTTGTGAATCAAAAGTAACTTTATGAACTTGGTCACACATTTGACTCACACTTAGAAGATTATGTTTCATATCTTCTACTAGTAGAACATTTTCTGCCTCAGTATTCTTGTTCCCAATTTTGACTATGCCTTTTCCAATGATTTTAGTTGAATCATCATTTCCGAAGGAGACTGATCCATCTCTTTCATTTATTAATGTAAGAAACCTGTCTCTATCACCTGTCATGTGTTTTGAACATCCACTGTCAACATACCAACCAAATTTCTTCTGCTTAGCTTGTAGAGTGAGGGTGCATTCTTCATTGCTATACTGATTCTGCTTTCTTATCCATGTCCTTTTCTGAGGTTCATGTCTGTGACTGTTGTTATTATGTTGTGGTTCTCTAGGAGGGAATGTCATTCTGCAATCTTTGACCATGTGTCCAAAGTTTTTACATTTGTAACATTCCACTTCAGTGCTCAAAGATTCAAACATGTTGTAACTTCTTCTCTGTGTTTCACTAGGCCTTATTGGATAACTCTTTTGTGTATGAATTTCAAAGTTGTTTATGTTCTTGTTGTTAGCTTTGAAATTCACAACTTTATGTCCAAAATTATTACATGCATAACATAAACCAAAAAATATAGTTTGATACCTGGAAGTTAAAGATATTCTAAAAGGAGGTACTCTTATGAATTCTTCTTCTTCCCGAGGCCTATCTGTTGGTTGTTGATTCTAAAATCTGAATCTTCTCAGTGGAGGAGTGTCCCTGTAATCTTCCTATCCCGTTTGATTATTTCTGCATAGGTTTTTGTACATGTTTCTTGCTTTGTTGTTTTGGAGATTGATCCCTTTTCTGTCTGATTGTATCCAAGTTCGGACTTGTCATGATGAGGTTTTTGACTGCTAATAATGTCATCCAAAAATTTTGAGTTGTTCTGCATATTTTTCTTTTGAAGATCCTTTCTTAATGTAACAATCTATGCTTCCAAATTTCCAATTATCCTGTCCTTTTCTTCTAGTTGTTCTTTGAGTGCTTCTTCAATTATTTTATCTTCTTCTATTTGAACCTTCAAATTTGTGATCATTTGTTCTAGTTATTGAGTGTCTTCTTTCTTGTCTAGTTCCGCTTGTAGTTTCTTGTTTTTCTTCTTTTCTCTTCTGATAACTTCTATGCAAAACTGATATGAAAATATAAGGCTAACTTGTTATGCTATGCAAGCACCCTCTACTTCATTAAAATAAACTTTACAGGACCTTGCTTCATGTGTTAAAATATGCAAGAATAATTTATGTGCCAAGTTTATGTATCTTCTTTTAAATGGTTATGTGTGAGGTATTTGCAAGATTAAATATATTGTTTATCATAAATACAACAACAAAAATAACTTGCAGCAAACAATAACCAGCAAACGCTCACAACAATAACAATATGATAAAGGAGTTCACCCCTCTCCGGGCTACATCTCCTTGAGCCTCCATCAATGGACTTGGCTCTCTGGGATTAATTTGTCAAAGATTATTTTACAAGATGCTGCTCAACTCCAATGGAAAAATAGACTGTACCATTGGGATCATAATACATAAAAACCCCAAAAATGACTAATAAAACTCTGAAAACGGATCATGGCTCATCCGGGCATGACCTCTTCTACATGTGGCCATAAGCTTCACTGAGCTTCTCTTTGGAAAAAACACCTGTAAAAGTCCTCAAAATCCTATGAAACCTGTCCCAATGTGTTCAGAGCATAACAATTATCCAAAAATGACTATTCAGTCACAAAAAACAAACTTGAACTCACCAAAACATGTCCTCAATCAATGAGGGCTTCAAGCTCCCTGTAGCTTCCTGAAACTTCAATGGTTAAAAAAATACAAAAGAAGTCTTCAAATGATTGTGAAAATAGTGCCAATGGATTCAAAACATCCAAAAACCCCTAGCTGGGCTTTTACGACACCTCATTTGGCCAAAAAATGAAGAAGATAGGCCTCCTGCCATTCTCTTCCTTCAAGCTTGTTGTCTCTGGTTCGCCAAAACGCACCTCTATGTGCTTTAACCCAGAACACGCTCCAAAATGCGTGCTTAAACTCAACACCGAGTGCAACTGCATAAACGGTCAAACTGTCGAACGGTTAACGAAACTAAAACCCCCAACCGCCAAGTCGTTGGGCATATGGGTCCATGTGACCTCGCGTGCCTACAAAAGGGGCCAAACCCAATTAACGGTTGGGAAAATGATTGGTTGTTAACCGTTTAAAAAAAAATAACTCCCGCACACACGCTCTGTATAACAAAGGGTCGTATGGTAGTGTAAATGCGACTGGGGGCTGGGGCTAAGCCCCAGCCCGGACGCGCCCCAATTCATATATTAATTCAATTTAAATGTAATCAAAACCATAGGCTTTACAAGGACCACCATACGGCACGTTGGCAGGGTGGACTTGCCAAGAATTTGGACTATGGGGGAGGTCTATGGTTCAAACCTCACAGAGTTCGTATTATTTTGAATCAATAACCAATTCAACGATGCCACATAACAGCCCATGACTGGGCCACATGGCACCACACCATTTGCCCAATAACTGCCACGTGTTGCAATGTGATTCACCCAAATCTACCAACTCAGCTCTACCATGTCACCTCTGCCACATCAGCTTACGGACCTGCCACGTCAGCATCCGTATAGACTATACGGACTGCACAGTCAGCGTCCCCTTTTTTTACCTGTTTGACGATTTGAACAGATCGCGATATCTCTCGCTCCCGACGTCCGTTTGAGACAAAACGAGTTGCGTTGGGTTCGTGACGACGAGGGTTACGCACCCATTTGTTTTGAGGCAATTCCAAGAACTTTGATTTTTGAGCTAAAATTTGACCCCTGGTCCAGATTTTGATCACACACAACAATTCTTCTCGGTAGTCAACTTCTTCCTCTTCATATTCTTCTTCAGATTATTCATATTTTTCTTCGGCCTCTTCATATTCTTCTTCGGTGTCTTCTTTATCAGAGTCTTCTACTGCCATGAATAGAACTCTTTCTGTCTCACTGTAACTGACTTCATCTTCATCTGATGATGAGATGTCTTCTTTGGTGCATAAGATTTTCTTGAAAAATTTCTTTGTGGTTCTTTTTCCTTTATATGTTTGTTTGCAATTTAAGTAACCTTCATCATTTCTTTTTTACTTATGAGGACATTTGTTAGAAAAATGACCAATACCATCAAAATTAAAACAAATCAAAGGAAGCTTACCTCTATACCCGTCGTTGGTTCCCTTGTTCAATATTTTGACAAAGTTGGCGACTTCTTCATCATCTTCCGAGACAACATTGCTGCTGCTATGTTCTTTTTCTTTTTTCTTCCCATTTTTCTTTGAATTTTTGGATGCTTTGAAGGCTGCTTCTTTTCTATCTTGATTTTCCTGTTCAGTTCTCATTTCATATGCTGTGAATATTCCATGTAATTCATCCATGCTTATTGAGTTCACGTCTTCTCTTTCTTCTAGTGTTGATATCTTAGGGTCAAATCTCATAGGAAGAGATTTTAGTACCTTTTGAACAATTACATATTCTTTGATTTCTTCTCCCAATCTCATGATTGCATTTATTGTTTCATTGACTCATAAAAAGTAAGCTGCAATATTCTCATCTTCCTTCATCTTTAGTTGTTCAAACTGACCTCTGTAAGTTTGAAGCTTTTCTGCTTTGACTTTTGAATCTCCCTCATAAATATTTTGAATTTTGTCCCAAATCTCTTTAGCGGATTTACAATGTGAAAATTTGGTGAATATCAATTCTCCAAGACCATTCAAAAGTGCATTTGTGGCTTTGGAATTATTCTAACCGAGTTTTATTGCTTTGTCATTTGTCGGTGAAACTGCTGGTGATGTGTATCCATCTACAATTGATTGTCAAATTTCAAATCCATGTGCATGTATATATGTTTTCATCCTTATGCTCCAAAATGCATACTTTTGTCCATCAAACTGTGGTATTCCATTTTTATACATGTTTTTGCTCTCCATGATCTACCTTTCAGTGGTTAAACTAGTTTCTGAAGGAACCTGCTCTGATACCAATTATTGGATTACTGAGAGGGGGGTGAATCAGTAATAGAGCAATGTAATCCTTTTTCACAAAAAATGCAAGTGTTTTATCAATGTAGAATTATCATCCAATAGTTACATAGTAAATAAACAATGAACAATTGAACAATCACACACATACATAGTACACCAGTGTTTTTACGTGGAAACCCAAAGCGGGAGAAAACCACGAAATGATTTTTCTTATATGTCTTGAAGAATTACATTGATTGGAAGCACCGACTTCCTTTGTTTTCCAGTTGCAACTAGAAGGAGGCTCCAACCCTCTAGTTTCTCAGGCTACAACCTGAGGGAAGCTCCAACTCCCCAATTTTCTGGCTACAACCAGAAGGAGGCTACAACCCCCTATGTTCTCCGGCTACAACCGGAGGGTGGCTACAACCACCTGTACTTGCCTTGTCCAACCGCCCTGAAGTAGAAGTAGAATGATGGAACCACTGTCACACTATCACTGTGAGATATACCACTGTACAACTGTATCAATCTGTACCACTGACCTACATCCAACCTGTACAATTGCCCTGTAATCAATCTGTACATGAAATGAACATGTATCAACAAAATACAATTGGTACGTGACCTTTAGTGATGCAACACACATATGTGTGTGCCCTATCTGTTATGAAACTCACATATGTACGTGACCAAACTATTATGCAACCTGCGTATGCCTTCTCAAAACTAGGGTTTTCTTTCTTCTGAAAACTTCTGACCCTATGTAAGTTCTTTCACATAGATCTATAACCTGTCACTGTATCCAGACTATATATGTACCATGTGCATGCACCCTCATACATATCTCTCTCTATTCATGTGCCATAAGTGTGTGTAATCATGAATAAGTATAATATCCCTCACATGATCTAGACTTCAAACCCTTTTTGATATTTAGCCTCTCAATACATCAACCAATACAAGATCTCAACCATATACCACAAAAAACCTTAGCCATATGCCAAGAAATACAAGATGTGCCTCAACAAGAAGTACCAATGATAAATATACCAGCACTGTATTTTTGTAGATCTGACTTATACAGAATATCCCATGCATCCACTAGTCTCTCTAGGGAGAATTCTCAAATATCCATAACCATTTCTCATGCATACATCAAAATCCAACTATTCATAGAAATAAGACATAACTTTTGAACCAATGGATAGATCTGATGTTTCTGAGCACTGTAGACCTTCCTGGGAGCTTGATCTCAGAATCTAGAACCTCTACATCTTCATCTTCTCAAGTTTACATAGCTTTACCAACATGTACACACCCTAATACACTACCAGCTCGTGTACGTACGCACCCTAATACACTATCATCCCGCGTACCTACGCACCCTAATACATTGTCAGCTCGTGTACCTACACACCCTAATACACTGTCAGCCTACATATGCCTCAGTATGTACGCACCCTAATACACTGTCAGCTCGCGTACGCCCCATAAAATAGGGTTTTTTAGTATTCATTGTAATTATGAGAAATTCACCATCAACCCTTCATACTACCTCAGAATTTCACAACTTTAGATGTATCAATGAGTAATTGCAATAAGCCTCACACAACAAAATAAATTCAATGTGTTCAAGTGTGATTAAATGAGAGAGCCTTGCCTCTTATTTATACTTTCATGTAGCATCCCACTTTCCTTATTTTAGGGGGTTCTCCGTTAACTTTATTATTTAAATAATTTCTTTTGCAAACACTTTGACTTTTAGGGGCTTCTAGATGACTCATGAGGGTTCTCCAACTTCACATGACCATAAATATCTAACCGTGAGGAGTTATGTGATGTTCCACTTACCACCGGAAATGGCATGACATGCATTATCCATATGGAATAGTATTACATGCAAATATCTCAAAACTCATACCATTATCCACCAAACAAACTTGGGTCCATTACCTAAACCATTGTGCTACCAGAATTCGCTACCAGACTTTCTTCAAGGGTTGACATCAATGAAAACCAACCCATTTAATCAACAATAATTCCATAAGAACCTAACGTCAACAACTTAGGAGGAAAAATTAGATCTTAAATGAGACTCCAATCCTTGCACCTCCTTTACATCATTATCAGAAAAAATTGTGTCGTAGGGGATGTGCAAAGGATTGCCACTATGTTGGTCAATGGATCAATTCCTTTATTAATATCCCCAAGCCCTTATAACAATGAAAATTGTAACCTTATAGAGAATTTTCTATATTTATATGTTTTTCTAGAATATATATCAAGCACCAATGGATTATCGAATCTAAATATAAACCTCCAATAATAATGGATTTTATAGCCTCGACAACTAGATTTTGAATATACAATTTAACATTACTTCTACCCTAACTATGTTATGTTATTATAGTTTAGACCCAACTCTAAGGTATAATAAGCCACTAAACCTCTTTTTCAATCTTTGATAATACCTCCCCTCTATCTCTTCCTAGATTATTTTAAGATGCCATGTCAAAGTTGAGTTTGCAATACCCTTCCCATGGAACCTTCCATCTCTAGATATTGATCTTAGCTCTTTGTTGACCCAAAAATCCGCTTTGGACTTGACACAATGTTTATCATTTGCATTCCTTCACAAGCTGGCCTGAGGGTTGCTATTAGAAACCGCTTATGCTCCGATTCCAGTCAAAGATAGTGGTAGGGGTCATAGTCACCATGGCTTTCACCCATTAAAGAGTATCAATGGGCTGATTTCATAGATTTTATCTGAGCACCATAGTGACTTATTAGACACTAGAAGAGTATCAGACAATAATTTCAAGTCACTTGATATCAGTTCAAGTTAGTTACAGGGTGGTAGATTCAATTGGGCCAGTTCCTCCAGTATCAATCTCATGGATAGTAGGCCCAAATGGATTTAAAATTTATGATGTTCCCTAGCATAATCTCACCTATTGGAAAACTATATAAGGTTCATCAATACCCTTATTCCCATCAACATGTTGACGGAACCCAAGTGGAATCATTCCAGCCTTGTTCGACTTGCCTCGAGACCATGTTCTTTTTCCCCTAGGGGAGTCTCTCCTGGGATTATTTTTTGAGTTATAAAACCATACCATATCATAATTTCTTATCTTAATACTACTCAGTTCATATTTCATGAGCTAAGGACTCAATTTGTAAAAATTTCAACTTTGGCCTCTTTCGCTTGTCATTAGGTGATTTCTGTGAGGACGTGGTCTTCCATAGGAAATAAAATGAAATGTGTTAATTATTATGAAAATATAATTCTTAAATACAATAGGGATTATTATAATCTTTCCAATGGGATATCGTGATCCTGATTCTGATTTCGTATGACTAGTCTACTAAGGGCACAACTTTCACACTTCCTAAATGGTCAAAATCCATAGGTGTGGCTTCCTAGAAAGTTTATGTTAATATAACTAACTTGAAAGGAAAATCAGACCTATATTTGATGTAGTTCAGTCTGATACCTTTCCAATAGTATATCTTATTCTGGTTTTGACCCTTGGTTGGTGACAACGAGCCTTCGCAAATTCATGACTAGTTTTAAAGGACAAGTTGGTATCAAGGTTAAAAATTTGTTGTTAATAGGATTTGAATCAGAAAATCATGGATTTCATGGTGTATTAGATTAATATACCTTTCCAATGATGCCTCATTTTCCTCATTCCAACATCAGGTGACCTGTTTAGAGTTGTCACAAATCTCTGAATTGTTTTAGGTGTGATGGTCTAATCAGCTAGCATGGCAAGGTTTCAGGGTAGTCAAAGTAGTGATTATCAGTCTCATCACGGAGATCCATTTCCACCTTTTCAAAGTACTCATTGATACCTTTCCATCGATACTTCATTTTCTCTAATTGGACATTGTATGGCGATGTGGCACCTTTCTCATGATTTGGCATTCTTGTGGGCCCCATAAGTAAATTAGGGTCTTTGAGTGAAAACTTTCTGGACCAAAATTGAGGACCTAGGTGGCATCAGATCAGATTTCCAATGGCATATTCTTTTAATTCTTGTTTATTCCTTTCCAATGACACGCTCCGCATCCAATGTCGACTCTATCTCATTTGGCAACATTTTCAGCCTTAGCCTCATGTCGAGCTATCAAAGAGGTTGTAACCGGCTACATGGCATGATAGGTTGGATCTGTCCCAACGGAAGAATTTTTATTATAACACGTCCCTTTTATGGTGAATCCACTGGGGAAATTTCAAATCTCTTTGGTTTTTCTTGTATCTCGAACTTTTATTGAGCATCGAACCCAAAATTCTTTGGTGTCTTTTTCCCACTCCTTGACAAAATTTTGAGACAAGGTCATCGAGTGATACATTAGATTCCCTTGGTATTTGTTATAGATCGATTCCCTTGTAATTCCATTGCAATAAGGAGCCATAAATACCATCAATTTTTTCTTTCCTCTTACCTTGTCATTATTTGATTCTACTTGTTCAAACTCATGTGAGCAGTCATCAATTGTCATACCTTACCTTTCACTTGGAGAAGAACCATTTTTTTTTTTTTTTTTTTTAAGTTGGGTTACTTTGACATCTTTTCAGAAAAATAAGGATTATTGCTGTGATACCTCTCTTGTGATCAAAGTAATTACTTAATCCCCTTGCAAGTTGGTAGGGTGGAAACATCCTAAGACTAGGGAAACAGTGTCCCCCAGGGTTACAAGAAGCCAAAGTTTTTGAAAGAAAACAAGTAGCAAGACACATACATTTGAAAAACAATAGAAACATGTTACACCTATCATACAAGCTAAGTCACCCTCTTCCTCTTCTTCTATTTGAAACACCAGGCTAAAACAAGCATTAGCCAGTCTATCGATAGTTACCAACCCACAAGTTGTCCCCTTAATCACTCCAACAATTGTTGTTGTTCCCCCGCATATGTTCCGATGGAAATGCCTTGGCAACCTGAGACTCCTTTAAGGTTGGTCTGACCTCTACATGACATTCCTACAGATGCCCCAAACTGACTTCCTAAGTGCAGTGGCATTGGTCTATTCTATGTTGAGGAATATATACAAAACTTTTATGATGCATTAGAATTTATGGACATAACAACTCTTGATTTCAATATTATAATTTTTGTAAGGACCTTTGAGGGGGAAGCATCGAGATGGTATCACTTGCTTCCCACTAATAGTAACCCAAATTGGTACACTATGGTATAAGTGTTCAAGAAACATTTCCAAGGAGTAGATGATGTGGCTTCCCTACTAAGGGAATTCACAACCATCTCAATTCATGAGGGAGATACGATTCATAACTTTAACCAATGCTTTACCTCCACCCTGAAAAGGATCCCAACTACTTCCCAAATATCTGGGAGCAATTTTTTCCACTACTACATGACCGCTATGAATCCAAACGTAAAGTGTGTATTTAAGGACAAATCAATTCAAACTTTAGATGTGGCCAAGGCTAGTGCTATGGAAATTGAGAAAAACATGGAGGAATCCAGTATGATTCGCTCACGAGTAATGCAACCCCATTTTAATGAGAGAAATAGGAAAGAGGTACCTCGAAACAAGGTTCCTCAATATGAAACCCTACCTGCCCAAACTTCAAGGATTGAAGAAAGGGAAAGTTATGAAATGCTAAAATTTCTAATGAACATGAACAATAAAATCCTCCCTAAATAAAAATTAAATGAATTGTAGTTTACTGCTCCTTTGAGGTCAAGGCCTCCCCTTCCTCCTACTCCCCCTCCCAAGAATGCTACTGAAGTGAATCAGTGTCACTTTTTCCAGGACTTCCATGATCCTAAGTATTGTTACTCATATACACACCACTTGGAATTGACCAAATCTGACAAGGCACCTTTACCTCCAATAAACAACAAGCTTACCTCCACTTCGCATAAGGATCATGTAAAAATGGAAGATTATGTGTTTCACGGTGATAACTCTCCTCCCTTTGGAAGCTTTGTGGTGGAAACTAGGAATCATGCCTCTAAAACCAATCTGCAAGGCGTTGAAGGGGCCAAAACTGATCCTAAAGACAATGGAAAAAATAAAGCTATCATGAGTGGTAGATCACCTTCCCCTCCAAAGAACATAGTTATGTGGAATCCAAACAAGTTCCTACCTAATGATCTACCATCATGCTTCCCAAAACTAGGATATTACAATGTAGTTGAACATCTAGTGAAAGTCCCAACCCATATGAAATTATTGGGCTCTCTTAGGACACCTGCTCAATTTGAAAACCTTTCATGTGTCCTACAAACCCCTCCTACTTCACGAATAAAAATGAGAGCTCCTCTTTCCAAAGAGGTTGTTTCTCAACCAAAGGAGGCATATGATGCCATCAATTTAGATACATGAGTTCCTCCTTTCTATGTCTCAGTAAAGATTTTTTATTTTGTACTCCATAATTGTGTCATTGACATAATATAAAAGCACTATCTCATGCCCCTTCGAGTTATGAAGAGACTGGGCCTTGAGTGCATAGGTTCTTGTAAAGATATGCTAGCTTTGGATTCAAGGACTGCAAAAACCATTGGTTACATCAAAGACTTACCCATTTCTTTCCACCAAGATCTTGATGTGAGCATGCTCATAGATGTAATTGTAGTAGATATACCTGAAGCCGTTAAGAACCAAATATCAATATAGCATAGAAAAACCTCAGAATAAGTACTCAACACCTTGAAAAAGAGATAAATTCAGATAATAAGCCTCTTCAAGGGGGCAACCTCCTTATACCCACATAAATGTCCAAATACAAGATGATTCAAAATGAAAATGTCTCCTTGGTATATATAGGAGACTAGGAGGTACAATTACAACTAATGGACCCAAGCCGACATAAATAAAGTAACATTACTAATGTAATATGCCCCAATTAAGGGGTAATGTGCCACTATTTAGGGATTAACATGACCCTCCCCTTGAGACAAGTGTTGTCAGCAACGCTTGAGTAAATCTGGATGCTTCTGTATAAAAGACTCATCTTCCCAAGTGGAATATTCAGCCAGTAGTTTCCTCCATTTATTGAGATACTCTGAAATGGATCTATTCCTTAGCTCGCGACTTCTTGTGTCAGTGATGGCTTCAGGCTCCAATATGTTTTTTCCTTCCTCTTCGAGCTCTGGAAATATATTTTTAACTTGGATCTTGTCACCTATAACCTTCTTTAAGCATGAAACATGGAAAACTGGGTGTACTCGTGAAGATGCAGGCAACTCCAATTTGTATGTCATAGTACCAATCTTTTGCAACACCTTATAAGGGCCATAGTACTTTGGTGATAAT
>ML783753.1:619349-640589 GCA_009831015.1 Picea engelmannii
ATCTATGTAGAATAATTTCTTCTCACCACACTTATGTCCCTTACTGTACTTTCTTTCACAATTAAAGCATAAACCTTTTTCTTTTCTTTCCTCCAATTGTTGACGTCTCAAGCTTGTAGGTTGAGGTGTTTTAGAAGAAGGAGCATTATTCTCTCGATAGATGTTAGGAGTGGTCCTTATAGTTTCCATAGCCATATTTTTACTTTCGACATTTCTTGCCACCCTAAATGCATTCTCTAATGATTTGGGTTCCTGAAGGCGAACCTCATGTTGAATGTTATCTCTTAAAGTTCCTATGAATACATCAATCAAATGATCATCTGGAGTATATGTTACCTTTATATTCAATCTTTGGAATTTCTCAATGTGCTCTATAACTGAACCCTTTTGCTTGAGATTTATCAATTGGCTAAAGAAGGTATTGCTCCTTGTATCCTCATAGTGTGCTATCATTTATTCCGTGAAAATAGTCCAAGTGAAAAGTGATTTGCGAGAACAAAGCCATTGATACCATACAATTGATTGGGTTCTAAATTTAAAGAAGAAATTCGTACCTTTTGTGTATGTGGCACATTATGGAGATCAAAGAATTGCTCCATATAAAGTATCCATGTGATTGGGTCATTTCCATCAAACTTCCTCATATCGATCTTAGGAACATGGTTGGTCTTCAACCCAAAGTTGGAGTTTCTCCATTCTTGATTCATCTTCCTTGTGTCCTCATCATGAATTTCATGGGATACATTTTCACTTTCAGGTGTCCTCTATATTAGAAAAATTTTCAATCATTCCATGATCTCCCTTTTTAAACCACCCATCTTAGTATCCATTATTGCCTCCAATTTAACTTCAGTTGAATCCATCACCCCTTGTAGTTCATCTTTTGTCACTGTCTTCTTTTGTAATTCATTTATGTCCCTACACATTTCTTCACCTTCATCAAGAGTCCAAGGACTTTCTGGAGGCTTATTTGGTGTAGAAGTTCCCTTTTTGGATGGCATGTTGGCCAAGTATCACTTTTGAACCTTGATTTTTAGGCGGTTCTGCTACACAATCTTTCTTCTGTTGTATCTCCAAAGTTTCGGCCTTTCTGTGTATGAAAAATTATTTTTGGTAGTTCTCTGATATTTCTTCTCTGCAATGCCATAGGTTTGATCAAAATTGGATGTTCCAAGTGGAATTTATGATAACTTTCCCACAACTTTCTTATTTTTGGCCTTTCCATGAGATCTCACTTGTATAGCGTGCCCCACACAATATAATTGATACAAAATTATGAAAATTGTACTAGAAATACTACAGACTGTACACTATCCAATGCAACTGGTCTCACTCAATTTGGATACTCTAGGAAGAAGTTATGATTGTTTTACCCAGAATACCTACTTGAGACTAGTCAGATACCCTATCTTCCACAGGGTGTATCTAAAAATATAAGATGACCTAGAAGTTGAAAGTTTTACCATAGATACCTTACTAATTTTTGTGAATAGCCTCCAGATTTCAGGGTTTGAAACGTTACATAAAAAAAATTATAGCGAAAATTCTGCAATGACTCAATTCAGGACGATTCCATAACCCTATCTTACACAGGTTGTATCGCCGAAATTATAAGGCCTCAAGAGCTGAAACTTTAACCCGACGTACATTGATCTGTCTGTTAAATATCCTCCAAGCCTTTCCTTCTGAAACATTGAAGAAAATAAGTTATAGCAAAAATTCCAAGGTGTCTCAGATGTTGAAAATAATTAGAGAGTAGTGGATACAACCTTTAAACACTTAAGCTTAATGAATCTAATGTGTTAAAGATTGCAAATGATTTTGTGTCATTTTTAATTATGCAATATTTGTAGTGTCATTAGTACTCTAGTCTTTAGCTAAGGGACTAACACATTTCTAATTGAGATTTCAAATAATATTATGTAGTTTTTAATTATGTAATGTACTTGAGATTAAAAATGACAAATTATGATTTGAATTCTTATAGATTTGTATTAAAAATTACCAAATAATGTAAATGTAATGGTTTGAACAATTGGTAGCAAAATGGTTGTTTTCTTTATTAATTTAATAACACTACAAAACATATCCTTGAAAACAACCAATTTTCAATTATGTTGGATATTGGCATTTTGTAGATCCCTATTATTTAGGTTTTGGTTGAGGCTAGTCAGTCCAAGTTAAAGATGCAATTAATTTAGTTGGTTTCATGTAAATGTGGAGAGAATTGTATAAATTTGAATTTATCATAGGCATTCAGTGAGCAAGGGCTTCTAGCCCTCTCCCGGGTTGCCCGTTGCCAAGCTGATTGTAATCTCATGTTTTTTCCTTGATAATTAAATGATTTCCATTGTCCCGTGGATGTTTCCCTCATAAGGTGAAGGAGGGTTTTACCATGTAAATATTTGTTATCTTGTGTAATTGTTTTCTGGCATGTGTGTTTCTGTTGTATTTTTGATTGTGGGCTTCCACTTCCCAACAAGTGGTATCAGAGTTGGTGAGCCGAGTTGAGTGAGATCTGGCGTGTGAAGGTGAATTCAATCAAAGTGTGGAGATTCAATCTGACAATTAAAGAACAAAATCCATGTGCAGGAAAGCGAAATCTCTGTGCAGTGCGTGTGCAGGATGAATTCTTTGCAGGGTTTTTAGCCCCAACGCACCTTGTGTTGGGCGTCGATACTTGTGGAAAGTCGTGTTATACTGATATAATGATTGGGCGATTGCTGTAAAAGGAGCGATAACTATTTTCCATTGCACATCGATCCGTTCAGCAGGGGCGATAATCAATCCTTGCGTTGTGCAACGGGTGCTATAAAGACGATAATCTTATTATCATCGGTATCTTAGAGCGTGGTGTTGGCATAGCCTTGTGAAGAGAACATACCAGTCAACAAGATGCTTCTGGAAAGAGATTAGAGCTGCCAAAAGCCAAGTTTATTGAACGAATGAAAAAATTAAGAGTCACCGCAATATGTTGGATGAACTTGAGAGCATTGGTTGGAATACAAAACATAGACGAGATGTTGAAAGTAGAAGCTCAAGCGCTTTGGGGAAATCACGTCGGATTTGTACCTCTGCGGCTACCTATAATGAGAAAGGTGGAAAGTCCTATGGAGTTCGTGAGAATGGAAAAGCGTATCATGGACAGACATAAAATATCAGTAGGAGCAACAATGATAGATCTGTTGTGGGAGTCCTCTCGTAGAGAAGCCACTAGTGATGTTGTGACTGGTGTTAGCATGGCATGCGACTGGTTTGAAGAAGTAGCCGTGGTCGTGGTCGTGGTAGTACACGGGGTGGAAGGGGTCCGTGGGTGCGTACCCCTGCCCATTTTGAACCTCGGAGGTTTGCAGCTCGTGGTGGCCATTTCATTGGTCGAGGTCAAATTTGGAGTTCGTGGAGTAAAGCATCCTCTGGTGTGTTGTAGCTCCCAACATTCCTGCACTATATGAAATGCATTTTGCAGTACCTATGGCTAGAGTAGTTCTCAACGCTGTCAATATCCGTCTCGATGCTCGAGCAATGGTCCTTCAATTCAGCCATTGCGAGCCCAAATTCGTATTCGTCGATTACCAATATCTGCTTGTGGTCATGGAAGCCATTAAGGGAACCAATCATAAATCGTGCTCGTGGAGCATAAAAGTGTGACCTGTGCGTGGAGCAACGTCGAAGAAGAATGCTCAGATCTGTTTTGGCCATGAGTCCGAGGATGGTGAGGGAGTTCCACTGCATGAGGCGTGAGGCTGCATCGGTGGAGGCCGCGGAGGAGGTACCCGATCCAGTGAAGCTGAAAATCACTGGTTTGACCGGAGGCCACGAAGATTGGATCTGGGTGTAAGGTCCGGGAGGTTGATTTGCTGCCTGATCTGGTGGTAATGGTTGAGGAGACGATGCTGTAAGCAACGACAGTTGTTAGGGCTCATGAAGGCATGGAGTCAGAAGGTCGTGGGGCATGGATCAAGGAGATTTGTGCAGAGCGAATGTTGGAGGACGTGTAGAAGCTGTAAGAGAGAACCTCATTGGCATTGAGGTGGATTGGGAGGGTTCGCTTGGATTGGGTGTGCCTCTAATCAACAAGGGTTTTTACATGGTGGAGCATTTTGTTCAAGCAATGGGAAAGATAATCCTTTGTAAAAGGAGCAATGGCAACAATGGTAACGGTAAAGTTACTATGTGAACATTTTTTTTTTTAGTTGTAAATTAAATGATTGTATGTCAATGGGCATACGAATGTAAGCCATGGTTAGGCATGTGTACCCCTCAGCTATTGGGTCACCTATGAAAAGTCTGGATATATATTTAGGTAGACTAAAGAGGGGTGGAGGCATGTATGTGTGGGTTAACCTTGAATCGGTAAATGAGTCATGAGTTAAATCTATGTTTTTTGGTTTCCCGTGGTATGGTGCCTATGATATTGCATGTAATGATGTTTATTCAAAGGCTAAGTGAAATTCCATTGTAAATGGGCCTGGAGGTAAGTGACAAAAGCTTTCTTGGCTGGCTTGGCCAGATTTGGTCAAGGGAATGTTCATGTCAAGGTGGAGCATTGAGACTCCATTGTAAATGGGCTTGGAGATGAGCAATGAAGGCTCATTTGGTAGTCTTGGCTAGTTTGGGATAAGGTCTTCGAATGCAATATTCGAGGTGGAACACTGAAGCTGTTCAGGATCACAACATAAGATTTGTTTGCAAGCTCAAGAATTCATTGTATGGCCTGGAAAGCGCATCTAGAAAATTGGTACAAGAAGTTGATTCCTTTATGGTGAGCCAAGTTTTACAAGAAGTGAACGTAACCATTGCGTTTATGGTACTCACTATCTTTGTGTTTAGATTGTTGATGATATTCTTGTAGCAAGCAGTAGCATGGTTAAGATCAACAGGTTGGGTCAGTTGACTTGGACGTTTGATATGAAGGATCTGGGAGCAACAAAACAATCTTGAACATAGAAATTCATAGAGACGGGATTGATGGTAAGTTTTGGGTTATCACAACTTGAGTAATTGGTAACGATACTTAGGAAATTTGGTATGAATGATGTGAAACTAGTAAAATCTTTTTTGGCTTTCCATTATAAGTTTTCTTTAGGTTTGTGTCCAAGTGATAAAGAAGAAAAGGGTTATATGTCTCGTGTATAGTGTGCTAATAGAAAGATTGATGATTGCGATGAAAGGATGAGATATTTCACGAGTAGTTGGTGTTGTCAATGGTCACATGAAAAATCCAGGTGGAGCAGTGAAATGGGTGCTTCGTTTTTGAAAGCACTGGTATCACCTATCTTTAGCTTGCAAGAAGGTGATGAATGGACAATGGCATGGTATCGAGTAAATTGTTGTCAAGGTGGAGATTGTTGAAACGGTGACAACCAATTTCCAATTTTGTTGGATATTGACATCTTGTAGATCCCTATTATTTAGGTTTCGGTTGAGGCTAGCTAGTCCAAGTTAAGGATGCAATTAATTCAGTCAATTTCATGTAATTGTGGAGAGAATTGTATAAATGTGAATGTCTCAAAGGCATTCAGTGAGCAAGGGCTTCTAGCACTCTCCTGGGTTTCCCATTGCCAAGCTGATTGTAATCTCATGTTTTCTTCTTGATAATCAAATGATTGCCATTGTCTCGTGGATGTTTCCCTCATAAGGTGAAGGAGGGTTTTACCACGTAAATCTTTGTTCTCTTGTGTGATTGTTTTTTGGCCTGTGCATTTCTGTTGTATTGTTGACTGTGAGCTTCCACTCCCCAATAGTTTCTTTGCAACTATCACCCTTGTTATTAAATAATATTGTTGGTTGAATTTTTTCAAACAAAGATTCATATTTGGTGTTCATACCAATGAGGTGAAGGGTGAGTTAAATTGGAAATGTAATCTTATGATAATGCATCCTTCCTCACAATAGTGGACACATGCACATCAATGAAACTTGTAAAATGAGAAAAGCATACATGTGTTTCATAAATGGATGCCTAGTAAGGTCAACTACAAGTACTAGATGTAAATTTCAGAATTAAAAAAACATGTTTAAAATATGCATTCATGCACAATCAAAAGCACTTTTGCATGATGACGAAATTATTAAAAATATAGTTCCCTAGATTTAGTGAACACTATTAATTTGAAATTTCACAAAGGGGATTTACCAATGCACATTACTCCTTTTGTTTATTGGCTATTAGTTTTATTAAGGAAAATGTAAAAATATGATGTGATTTTAACTTACAAGTTAAGAGCAAAAATAATGATAATACTAAATCTCTCCATATGTTAGTCTAGACATTCTACTTATTTGAGTATATAACATGGAACTATTCAACAAGTAATAGATAATTTAGCCATATTTTAGATAGTATGATATGTTAGTCTAGACATTCTACTTATTTGAGTATATAACATGGAACTATTCAACAAGTAATAGATAATTTAGCCATATTTTAGATAGTATGTTAAAGACATGTGGATAAATAGTAAATGTAACAACCGAAATTTAAGTTTTGAATATTTTAACAATTTAGCAAGAAGGTGGGGTTTGTACATAAATATAGTTTTGAAATGGGCATGTAATATTTTTGAATTAGGTTAGATATTCTCCTTCTTTTTAACTTTCTAATATTGTCTATGTTATTTATTTATTTTTCTATATCTCTAAAGGTGTGTTTAAAGTGACCATTCTTTCACAAATTATCATTGTTTATAAGGGCCTCTTGCACCCAACCACACAACCATATATATTTTATGTTATTGGAACATAATAAGCCACAATGCAATATCCAAAAAAAACATTGTACTTCATTTTTACAACGTATCCACCTTGTATTATTCCACTTTGGGGGTATGCTAGTTATTATTAAATATTAAATAACATCGACATAAGTTTTTTTAATGAATATGGTAAATTTGATATTTAAAAAAAAATTAAAAAATATTGAGTTGTGATGTAATGTGAAGCAATGTGAATATGGAGAGAAAAGGGTGTGTAAGGAAGCTATACAATGTTTCACTAATTACCCAAACAACATGTATGTTTTAGGTTTTTCTGTATCTCTAAAATCAACATCTAATACCTATGACGAGTATGTCTATTGTCAAGTTCTCAATTTTTCTTTATGTTTATTTGCATTATGTTTTTTTAGCCTTGTTTACTATAGGAATGGAAAATTGTTGAAAGAATAATGTTTCCTTTAACTTAATGGTGATTTCCATAGCAAATAGAAAATAGTGAAATAAAGTGATCAAATTTGTTATGGGACATGACAAGATGCTCACCACCTTAAGAGTGTATATTTAATGTTAACTTTCCATATTACCTTTATGTATTAAATGTTATTAATTATAAATTATTATGTAAATATAGCTTTGTCAAATTTGATATTAAAAGTGTTATTAAGTAAAATTATTAAATAATGTGGTCAAATTTGTTAGAGGCTCATCATCGTCACCATTATGTATTTAACATTAGCTCATTATCAACACCATTATATACCAACGTAGATATATCTGAACTCTAAATCTATCATGTTCAGAGAGGCATCAAATCCCTTAAGGTGCAAACTTTTTTAGAGTGTCAAAATTGAGTAAAGGTTTGTGCCTCAAGGGATTTATTTCCTCTCAACACATAACACATCTAGAGTTAAAATTAATCTACGTTGGTTCTTAATATGTGCATGCACCATTCAATTTTTTTAACCAAGATCCATATAAACTCCAAATTTATCATGCATAAAAAATTCATCAAATCCCTTGAGGTGCAAACCTTTTTTAGAATGCAAAACTTGAGTAAAGGTTTACACCTCAAGGGATTTAATCCTTCTCAATGCATGATAGATTCATAATTAAGATGGATCTATGTTGGTTCTTAATGTGTGTGTGTGTGTGTGCGTGCGCGCGCACGCACGCGTGTGCATGCGTGCGTCAACTCCATGTTGAGCACGAAAGGAATTACACATCTCTATCATATGTGTAAAGAATAATTTTTGTTTTGTTATTAATACTTCTTTTTCAACTTTAGAAAGTGTCTTTTGGTGCAATGATATTTTTTTTACTTTCAAATGCTTTATGCATATATGTATATGTATATAATATTAAACTATTTTAATTAACTTGGACATTGAAATGTTTTATTTATGGTCCATATTGAATTTTTTTCTTATTAATTTTTTTTTAAATGTCACATATCAAGGCCATGTTAAAGCATTGAATAAATTTTTTATTTTCAAAATATTTTATTAATGGTCAACATTGAAATGGTTTTTTGTTAATAATATTTTTTTAAATGTCACTTGTCAACTCAATGTTGATGTTGAGCATGGAAGGAATTTCACATCTCCCTCATAATGGGTTGTATAAAGTGCATTTCATTGCAATTAAATGTTATTACTTACATATGAGTATATAAGTCTACCAATGTCAATTTCACTTCCTCTAGATATAGCAATCTGACATAACACACGTAATCATAAGGAAAAGTCACTACTATTTGCTCCACTAGATGAGCTCCACCATTAACTATTTTTAAGGTAGTAGAAGCCCTAACTAGAAAATATCCTCACCCCATAGGTATCCCAAGTTAAGTTAGAATGACATAGCTCTCTGTTATAGTAAGGTTAGTCCTCAAGGGGTGAATAATTCATGATAGTAAGGAAAGATTTTAAAAGCCATGTTCTAGATGGGTGCCCAAAAGACTTAGATGGGTGTTTATATGCAAACTCACATGCATAGACTATATATATTGATGAATAAGTAGTTCATATCCCATAAGCAGTTTAGTAGGGGGTTCACTCTCTATATCCTCCACCGAGGAGAAATATGGTAGGGGAAGAAGCGGGTACGTAAATCCAGTCTTTAGTAGTTCAGTAGAGTGGGCAGTACTAGATTCATTTGGGCCCCCTCTTAGAAACTCTTTTTTTTTGTGAATGGGATTCAGGTTGGGTAGGATAAATAAATGCATGAGTGAGTGGGGCTCTATGTCTTTTTTATATGAAGCGCATGCATAAAAAAGGGGGTAGGTGTTAAGATAGGCATACATTCAAGAAAGGATATCAGGAACGAACATATGCATGCAGGAAATGTGAAGGTATATTAAAAATGTTATTAATCAAAATTATTAAATAAGGTGATCAAATTTGTTATGGATATGACAATAGGCTCATGAGCTTCACCACTATGCATTAAATGTTAACTTCCCTCCATCACCATTATTAAATTTTATTAATTACTAATTAATATATAAATCTAATTTTGTCAAATTTGAAACTAAAATGATTAATAAATAAAAAATTTAAATCACTGAATCAAATTACCATCATCATATATTAAATGCTATTAATTATGATTATGATTATGATTAACATCCACTCAAATTAGAATTAGTCTATATATATATATATATATATATATATGAAAAAAATCACTAAATAAAATTATTAAATAATATGCTGAAATTTAATATGAAAAATATTACTAAATAAAATTATTTAATAATATCATCAAAATTGCTACTAAACAATATAAGATATTCACTACTTTCATCATTAGATATCTGGAATTGATATTCACCACAAGCTGAATTGGAATTATAACATTGAGAAAAGGATTATTGGGGGATGGAAAGCTTGTTATGGGCTTGAAAACAATTGTAAATCAATTGACCTTTGGAGTTGGGATAAGAAGAAACTCCTCTTTGAGACCCTTTTTACACATGTTATTCTTTATGGATGTGAAGTCTGGGGCTCTAGTATCTCTCATGAATCCTGGAGAAAGATAGAGCAAATACAAAAGAATTTTATAACCTATAATCTCAAAATTAAAGGAAATACGCCCTATCCCATCCTCCTTTTAGAAACAAACCTCTCCCCCATTGAGAGCATGGCTATGACTAGATACCTAAGGTATAAGAACAAGTTAAACAACACGGAAGATAAGAGGCTTCCTAAAATCGCTTCAAAATTGAGTCATAACCACCATCGACTCAAGCCAGAATGGCATAAAGATGCCCGATCTTGGCTAAACTATTGGGGAATCATGGAAGACACCATTTTGCAGAATAAAGATACTATTAGAAAAAATTTCAAATCAAAATTTAAGGAGAAAATGTGGTGTGATAAAGAGTTAGACGAAAAAACAAAATTAAGGTATAATAAGGATGTAATCAACCCTAATCTAGAAGATCAAAATTATCTATCTGTTTTGCCAAGTGTAAAGAAAAAAATAAGCATTGCTAAGATAAGAACAAATTCTCATGAGCTCCATATTGAAACTGGGCGTTGGTCAATTCCTAAAACACCATGGGATGAAAGAGTTTGTCACATTTGTGACACTAAGAAGGTTGAAGATGAAAAACACTTTTTCTTAGATTGTCCAGCCTATACCCATATTAGATCTCATTTTAAAAATATTTGTCACACTACCAACCTTTTAACTCAACAAAAGTATGGTGATCTTGGAAAACTTCTCTTCATGCTTTTTGAGCACATAAACAAAATTCTAAAGAATCGCAAGTAATCGGTTAATCAATTTCGCAAGTAATCAGTTACCCTCTTAAGGTTTGATACACTAATTCGGTCTTAGTGGACGTTCATTATCATCATCATCATCATCAATGTTAATTCAATAATCACCATTATATATTAAATATTATTAATTGTAAATCAATATATAAATCTAGCTTTATCATTACGTATTAATTAAATATTATTAATTGCAAATCAATATATATATAAATATAGCTTTTTCAAATTTATAATTCTAAAAATATTATTAATAAATTATTGATTAAATACTATATTAAATTTGTTACAATGTTTGATAAATGAAAAACCTAACTATTTATTAATAAAAATTTTATTAAATAATTTTTTTTAGAAGTATGATTCAGAAGAGGGGCTATCGACATAGAGGATTAGGGAAGAATGAACAGTTCCACTTCCATAAACTTCCAATCCTTACAAAGATGGTCTTGGTTTAAAGGGGACTTGTTTGGCAAAATAACAGATTCAAGCGTTCCTCAAATGTTCCACCTCGCTCCATCTTTCCAACATTCTAAAGTTATCAAAATCCAGGATCCTAAAGTTATCAAAAGGGAGTACAGAGATTTTAGAAAAGTTAACAGTGAAAAATAAATAAATTGCAATAAACCTTCAAAGTTGATGCTATTTTTCCTTTTATGGACTCTTATGGATATTAATTTTTTTCTTTTATGGATTGTTATTATGTGACGTAGTCAAATTTTTTTTTTTTTGAAGTGATAAGCGACGTAGTCAGACTTACATTTTCTTTGCAGGCTGTCTTCTTAACAGTTTAGATTATACAGATGGAAAATTGTTGAATGAAGAGCACAGGTAGTTATGAAGTTCAGTGAGGAATTCATTATCTAAGAAACAAGGAGCCCAACAAACTCATCTTTTATGAAGGAACAAAACCCGAATGGTAACTCTGTCTGGTAACGCTGCTGCGAATTTCAAATAATATTTATATCCTGTCTTGGCGTTCTGTTGGTGCTAAGAAATAGTACAAGTGGTCATATCAGTCACTATTGAGCTCCCAATGGCACTATCCTCAGTCCGTGATAAGTGTTGATATCAGTCATAACGACCATTCAATTGCAACGGAGTGAACTTGCGAGCCGATGAGAGCAGCGTAGATAATCCCACATGCTAAAACGAGTATATACCTAAATGCCATTAATACTTTTAAAGTTTGATAGGTGGACCCGTCAACGTGCGCCAATTGGCCCTGTCATCTTCCGAGAAGTGACCCTGTGAGACTGCGCCAAGTGGCCCTGTCTGGCTGCGCCAAATGGCCCTGTCATCCTTTGAAAAGTGTCTCCCTGTCGGCCTGCCAAGTGTCCCACTGTCAGTGCACCTAGTTGTCTCGCTGTTGATCCGCCATGTGGTCTTCTGTCAGCCCGCCATGTGGTTCCCTATCGGCACAACTGTAGTTCCCTGTCGGCCCGCCAAGTGGCAAGCTGTCGGTCCGACATGTGGCAGCCCACTATGTTGTCCCCTGTCAGCCAGCCAAGTGGCAAGCTGTCGGCGCGACATGTGGCAGCCCGCCATGTTGTCCCCTGTCGGCCCAACATGTGGCAACCCACCATGTGGTTCCCTTTCGGCCAGCCAAGTGGCAAGCTGTCGGACCGACATGTGGCAGCCTGCCATGTGGTTCCCTATCGGTCAGCCAAGTGTCAAGCTGTCGGCCCGACATGTGGCAGCCCACCATGTGGTTCCCTATCGGTCAGCCATGTGTCAAGCTGTCGGCCCGACATGTGGCAGCCCACCATGTGGTCCCCGGCCAGCCAAGTGTCAAGTTGTTGGCCTGACATGTGGCAGATCGCCATGTGGTCCCCTGTCGGCCAGCCAGGTGTCAAGCTGTCGGTGAGACATGTGGCATCCCGCTATGTGGTCCCCTGTCGGCCGGCCAAGTGGCAAGCTGTCGGCGCGACATGTGGCATCCTGCCATGTGGTCCCCTGTCGGCCCGCCAAGTGGCAAGTTGTCAGCAAGACATGTGGCAGTCCGCCGTGTTGTACCCTGTAGGCCCGCCAAGTGGCATACCTCCACGTGGTCCCCTGTAGGCCCCCCAAGTGGCAAGCTGTCGGCCCGCCAAGTGGTCGGCTGTCGACCTGCCGTGTGTTCCGCTGGCGGCCTGCCATGTGGTCGGCTGTCGGTCCACCGTGTATCCTGCTGGCCTGCCATGTGGCCTATACCGATCTGCCAAGTGGCCCATTATAAATGTTTAAACAGTGACTTACAAGGAATGTGGGACGAAATCACGTGTGCGTGGGCGTGGTTGTGGTTTTATTTGCCGATTCTACGAATGGCAAGTCGGATTGGAAGCGGAGGTGTTCGGTTGGCTGTTCTGCCATTAAGGACCTGCTGCAGCTTCGAGCCGATTACGTCTGCGTTGATTTAGTTTGACAACTCTCATGTATTTACACGCACTGCATGGAAGAATCACAAGATGAACGGGAAATGTGATCGCTTCTGAAAACCAACGGAGAGAGGGTTTCACTTGTGATTGCAACGTCTTTTGTTTAATGATCATATGACTGTTCTGTTAACCAGTGAAATTCCTGTATAATAGGATTTTATTATTCTAACTGAATCAAAGTTTTATGTTTATCCAGTGAAGTTTAGGATGAGGTTAAATTAAGATTTTTTATCTGATGCTGTACACAGGAATCCACATAATACATATTCACTACCATTAATTATATGTATTTAATACATATTTTGCTGCACAGACCTATAGACTATCAAAATTAAAAGGAGAGTGGGCCTAATAGTTAACTCAGCAAACAAAATTTTAAATTAACTATCAGTGAGTGAAGATCTGGATAGTTGTCCACCATATTTATTATTAGAATTAATTTGTAATTGATGTCAGCAAACGCTCAATGTAATTGGAACCTGAATAACTAATACACTCGATTTAAGGCCTGAAAAAGTAATTAAATGATCCATAATTAATAAATAACTGCTAGTGATAGATTAATTGGAAATTGGTATAAGGCAAAGTTGAAGTTATTTAATTTTGTATAAATCAATGATGTAACAAAATTTAGATGAATTATGCATCAAGATGTTATATATAGTTATTTTATATTTCAAATAAAAAACATATATAAATTAATAATTAAATTATATAATAATTAAATTATATAATAATTTAAAATTTTAAAATTTAAAAGTAGAACAAAGTTAAAGCATAATTTCATGTACAAGTTGGATATGATCAACAACAAACATATTTAAATGAATGTAAATGCAAATTAATAATTAAATTATATAATTATCATAATTTAAAATATTAAAATTTAAAAGTTAGAATAAAGTTAAAGCATAATTTCATGTACAAGTTGGATATATTATCAATACTAGATGTATGTAATTTAAAAACAAATAAATGAGAAAATCATATCAATTTAAGTATTTAAAAAAATAATAATTACAATTTAAAATAAAGAAAGATAAAAAAAACATATTTGATATATCTAAAATAAAAATAAATAATAAATTAAGTGGAAATATATTAGATTAGGTATTTATCTAAATAATTAAAAAAATAATAAGTATCATTTAATATAATAATAATAAAAAGATAGTATTCACATAGAGAAGTAACATAAAAACACAACTAAAATTAAATTTCACTACTTAAAAAATAAAAAATGGTGAAAAAAGCATCACATATTATTACTAGAATCAATTTTTTAGAAAAGATATGGTTCTAACATAAAAAAAATTCAAAAACCTCATTAGAAGAGGTTGAAACTACACAAATCCTAAGAGATACAAACCTTCAGACACAAGAATAAAAGAGAATTTATAGTTAAATCATGATGCTCTTGTAAAAATATTAAAATTAAAAGAAAAAAAAAAGAAAAAAGAGGATGACACATCTAAAAAAACATGTGTTGTTAATTCAATATATATTTTTTTTATATCAAAACCATTTTTTTTAGATAAACTCACTTAAGTTTTGACTAAATGCTTCAATTATTAATTGAAAATATGTATATACTCTTTTAAGAATATGATAAATCTAAATTTTGGGGAATGGGATCGAATCCTACAAGTTTCTCGATAAATCAAGGTGAGAATCGAACTTGAGACCTCTTTTTATATATTTTCTTCCATTTACATGGTACTTGTCAATCAATCTACATTAGTGGGGACTTTCCAGTTTTGAGATTATTTTGATGTATTAACTGATTTTTTTCGAGTTTTGAAATTAGTTTAACAGTGAAGTTTTCTATTTATTATCTTAATTATTCTCTTGAATTTTTTCATGATTTAAAAAATAGAGTGATTTTTTTCATGATTTAAAAAATAGAGTGAGATCGCTTAAAAACTAAAAATAAACTAGAAAATTTCTAATTGAACAAGGGGATATAAAATAACACTTCACAGGCCTGGAATTTGACGTTCCATATGACGTTTTTTTTTGTTTTTAAACGTATTTGACACGTGGATACAAAATTCACATGTCAAAATTTACCGGTATAAAAATCTCCAACCTGTCAGTTTGACGTTCCACTTCATAGTGTACCTGTCATAAATTCTAGGTGCTTAGTTTAATATAGTGTGTCACCTACCTAGGCCTCACACTGAAGAGGGGTTGGGTAAAGGTTTGTTGGAGGATTAAATTTAACAATAAACAAAATTTAATTAGTTTCAGACTCCCAATTCTTGAAATTTAATTAGTCCATACTCCTAGTTCACATAAAGTGTTAATAGTTAATTGAATATCCATTCACCTACTCATATTTACATATAACAACACAAAACAATTTGACACTCATGAATTACGTAAAATGACGGGCATGAAAAACAAATGACCATCATCAAAATTTCACTTGACAGATAAGATAAATTTGAAATTCCAGCCCTGACACTTCATATAATTGCTACACCATTTCTTAAATTTCAACCTAGTATTTTTCTTCTATTTTGTTTTAATAATTGGGATGGCATTGCTAAACCTATGAAGGTATTTTTCTTCTATTTTGATTCAATAATTGGGATGGCATTGCTAAACCTATGAAAGGGAACAATTTTTACCTTTATTAAGTAAAAAATGATTTGTTTCCAAAATTTTCTTGTCCATCTCATTTGGGTATGTAGGAGTGATTTTTTCACGTGTCACCTTAAGAAAACAGTTGTAATGTATTGTATTGTAAATAAGATTTGTGTGTACTAATGATGTTGATTTTGTTGTAAATAAGAATTTTTATGTAAGATAATGTTTACATTCAATTTTGAAACATTGAGTGTTTTCTTAAGTTTTTAAAATTCTAACAATTTAAATGTTATAGTGATTTACATTATTAATCTAGGAAAGTTTATATTATTTGTTAAATATTAATTCAAAAAACTTTACTGAATTTCATTTGATAAAGGAATGCTTTCTTCATACTCCTAATTCATTTCTCTCTTCATAAAACCAAAGACTCTCTGAAAATGATGGAATTACATGTTGTGTTCCTATAATGACATGTACTTGCCTACTATAATGATATGTACTTGCCTATAAACTCCATGAGTTCCATCTCTAGTTTTTTCATTTAGAACTAGATATAAATGATCATGAGAATTATGAAACATGTCAGGTTTTTCTTTTAGATCTATATAATTGATCATGAAGATTATGAAACATGGGTTATATAAATGATCATTAAGATTATGAAACATGGGTTATAAAAGGGGAATATTAATGCTCGCAACATCTTCTACTATCGAGGGGATGAAGTTTATTTTCAAAATTTTGGATTATCTTAATGTGAAAGTCTTTTACCTTTATTATAATAAGTTCCTTTTCTAATTGAAACTAATCATTCCAAAAAAGTGAAAAGGAGAATCATATTACTTCAAAACCTAGAGACACCTTGAATATTAACAAAGTATAACCACCCAATTAATGCCAATAAATGCAATGAATTATTCCCATATCATCCAAACATGTTTCTTAATGAATCTTCATCTTAGCTACTTTTCTTTGAATGCAGCACCATTTTTCATTGTTCTTTAGATGCAACACCATTTTTCACTATAGAAATGGATGTAAAAATGACATTTATGTTTTTAAAAGTGGTGAATTCCTCAATTATAATCATTATACTTATTTAATTGTTTTCAAATGATGAAGTAAATTAAATTTTATATCAATATGAAAATGTTAAGAATGTTCATAGAACATGTTTGAGTTGAGTTTTCAAAATAAAATTATATATATATATATATATATATATATATATATATATATATATATATAAAATAGAAAAAAGTCTAAACTTAATTCTTCTATTGATGAGAAATTGTGAGTAGATTTATGTGACATTAATAATAAAATGAAAAACTCATGAAAAACTTTCTTATAACTATATAATAATATATAAAGATAAAATATAAAAATATAAAAATTCTTATATTTGTATTGCAACACATAAAGATTAAAAAAATAAAAATCTTAACTTATTTTTAAAGAGTATCATAGAAAATTACCTATAAAAGATATGAAACACTTTCTTATAATTATATTGCAACAAATAATGTCTTAACTTTTATTGGTGAAAAGAAAAAGTTATAAATAGAGTTATGAAAAACTTTTTTATAATTATATAACAACATAAAATGTCTTAAATTTTATTCATGAAAAGAAGATGTTATGATAGAGTTAATGTCTTAATTTTTATAGATTAAAAGAAGAAGTTAAAAATAGAGTTATGAAAAACTTTGTTATATTATAACATAGAATGTATAAATGTTTATTGATGAAAATAAAAAGTTGTGAATAGAGTTATGGAATAAAAATAACTAACAAAATTATAGAAAACATTCGATAAAAAATGTTTTGTAAAGATATGAGAATTTTTATTTGAACTATATTACAACACATTAAAGATTAATCAAATAATAATTTATCATTATTAAAAAAAATAAAAATTGCATCCTTAAATTCATCTCAAAGTGTTTAATGAATAAGTAGTATACTTTAATACTTATGTTAAAAAATTTTATTTAATAATTTGTGTGACTTTTTGAAAAAAAAAACTTCACTCATGCATCATTTGACTATATAGAAATGATTTTTCATAAACAAATTTTAGTTGAATGTTATTCTTTTTTTTAATAAGATTTTTCCATGTAAGAATAGCTTTTTTACATTTTAGTTTTGGAATATTGAAATTTAAATATTACACCTTTTATTTTAGTAATTTTTATTCTTTATAGAAGAAAATATCTCTAAGTTATAATTCTAGAATGTTGAAATTTAAGTGTGGTACTTTGTTTCCTAATTTCCATTATTAGTGGAGAAAAGTTCATTTGGTTAAAAAGATGTGAAATATCTTAAGCAACTTTATTACCAAATCACTGGTGAATTTCACTTTAGTATGCATGGATTTTTTTCTTTATACACCTAATTCATTATTTCATGTGGTTAATTTTTGTACTGGCCCCTTCAAACATACAACAATATTTGGTCCCTCTAGGTTGTTCTCTTCTCAAGGATTTACATTGACATTTTTTTCTAGACATTGATCTTCATTTAAACAAGCATTCAACATCATGTTAATTTCACTAATCTATCATTGGGTATTGTTCATTACAAAAATAGTTTAACACATTGTTGTTATCATTGGGTTGGTTCCTAATTTTGCACAATGCATGAAATTATGAATGGAGAGAATCCTTAATTTTTTTTATGTAATATCATTGATCTGGATACTATCTTGAACATAAGGGACAACCAAAGGATCGAGACATCATCATGGTTATGATAATAATTCAAGTTACTTTAGCAATGCAAACAACAAATCAAAAAACATATTTGTAATTAGCCAATTTAATGTAATATTATTAAAGGGGATGTGGAGAAAATGACATAAATTGTAGCAAATAACACATCACATCATAAATACAAGAATACTATGAGGAAACTTATCATATTTTCCTTCTCTTAAACACTTCAGAAAGCTCAAATTAAACTAGAATAAATCCATCTCAATACATGCTCTATTAAACAAAAAAAAAAAAAGGTGCAAATCTTTACATCCATTTGAAAACCCTTACATGGAAATTTTTAAGGATCCATATTTATTTTAAAGCGTAGAAACCTTAGCAAATATTATTAATTGTTAAAATGACAACTATAACATGTTTGGTGACACATTTGTAAAAATATCCAAATGTATAAGGATTTTGTATAGTTTCTATAGAATTTTGACTATTTTTTATGTAAAATAATTTTATCCTATAGAATTTGGGTGAATGGTTTTTGGAAAAAAACTAGAAATTAGTGAATCTTTTTTTGGAAAAAAAAAAAAAAAAAAACATGGAAAATTAGTTCATGGAAAAAATTTAGCCCCTGATTTTTTCTCTATTTCGAAAATGAATCCCTCTTCATTTAATGTACATGGATCATATCAATAGTTAGTTATTTGAATGAAAATAGATAGAAAAATATATCTATAGAACGAAGATAAAGATTTCACAAAACAATGAATACTTTAATTAAATAGTTAAAGAAGGATGATACAAGCAAGGTTGGATACTAAGAATATTGTGGTAGTTGTGTTCTTTTGTGGTTGATGGAAGAGAACCTCTTTTATTCACCTCCCTACATGTGCGAAGGTTCGAACAATATGCAAGTCATTCCATCCCATGACAAAAGCAAACAAATTTCATACAATTTCAGAAACCTATAAAAAATGGATAAAACTAGAAAACAAACTCACTATTTATAAAGTCCTCCATATGATCATAAAAAAATCTTGAATACCCACCTCATTAAAAAACCATAATCATACACTTTCTTATATTTGAAATTAGACTAGATTAAATAGAGGATTTATAAAAATCAAGATAAAGAATCACATGAAAATCCCAATAATGCTCAATGGTACTCTTCATGACCTCTAACCTTTTGCCACAAAAAAGTCTATGTATGGAAATAGTGCTTTCTCAAAGGAAAATTGTTTTCCTTACTAACCTCTTACCTTTGAGAGGATGGTTGAGGGTCGAGGATTGTGCATTTAAGGAAATGAAAAGGAAATATGAAACCTTTGATCACCAAAGTACTCAATGGGAACTTTAAGATTTTTTTTTTTTTATCTACACTTTGAAGGAAGGATTGATTCTCGAACCAAGTCCCCATGGTAGGAAATATTCAAGACTCGAAAATAATTGAAGTGGAGATAAAATTTTTAAGGTTTCCAAAAAATGGGTACTTACTAATCTACATTAGCGCGTAACCTAACATAGGGCTTCCCATACCAAAGAATAGGATAGTAGAGGGCCTACATATGCTAGTGGAATAAAACTAGCAAATAGTATGCATATTATTATGGCATAGGTTGGAAGAAGGTTTCACATACTAAAGCTAGACTTATTCAATGATTTCCTATGACTTTAGGAGCATGAGGACCAATGAAGGGTTATGACAATTTTGTATGTTCATTTTACATGTCTACTTGAAAGTTTATAAACACACAACCTTTTGAGGGGAGGGAGAAATCCTATGAATGAGAATCTAAAAATCCTTTCCCGTGTCATCTTATAGCCCTAGCTTGCTTGGGGTGAAGTTTAGGAATCCCTACAAATTTGTGGTGAAGTCCAGTCTTCTCCATGTTAAATTTTATATTAAGAGTTATAGTTATATTTGGTTACTCTTGATCACTTATGCTTAGCTACGCCATGAGCATGTTACTTGATTCTTTCAATTTTCCTTCATGCAACCCACAAGCACTCTAAAAATGAACCAAAAACATAAAAAAATTGCAAAATGCAGGGTCATGAGCAAATATCATGGAGGTCGTACACATGTACACCTTGGATCTTAATCACCAACAACAAAAACTACTTCACAATCATATAAATATGGGTTCTATGTTGGAGGCAAGGGACCAAGACCAATTATTATACATATATGTTGGAGAATAGTTTGGCTACTATCCTAGGTTTTATGTTCTCTTTTTTATTAGAATCCCTTGGATTTGCAAGAGTTGGCCCTAGTATAGTGTTGGGTTTAAATATTCATAAATAAAACCATGACATTTTGGTGGATTTGAGATTGATACCTAGCTTAGGTTGTAGAAACCCACACTTGGGTGATGAAGGTACGAAAAACAAGATTTGGGTATATTTCTTTTTGTTACATTTGAATTATCAATATAAATATCTCCCTTATCTCCCCCATTCATATTGCATTTATATGTTATTGGTTCGTACTAATTTAGTTTTATTAGTTAGAGTTCATATATTTCAAGTTTATATACTATTCGGTTGTATGTTTGATTTGTCTTGAGAAAGGTCTTGTTTCTTGATGCATGTACACGTTTTAAGAAGCATATTGAATTAGAGGCTTGTCATTCAGATTGCTCACATGGATCAAGGGGATTCACCGCATAATTCAAGGGACTTTTCTCTAATTTATTTAATGCATTCAATAGTATATGGTTTGTGAATTTAGGAAAGATGGTTTGTTGTCTTTGGTTTCTTTGTCGGCAAGATCAATCATACTCATCAAGGATTTTTTTTATAAATAGAAATGATGAATCCATTGGAGAAGATTTCATGAACTCTTCCTATTGGGGTTGTTCTCCTTATAATTTTACCATTTGTGTAGCTTGGTTGGGTTTGTGTCTCTATTCATCTGTTACCTTGTTACAATGGATAAGGAAAGCTTTAGATTCCTTTCTTGTTCTTTTTTGTTTTTTCACTTGCTTTACAATCTATCCATGACTATTCTCAGGTA
>ML783753.1:641276-656132 GCA_009831015.1 Picea engelmannii
AAAGGTATAACCTATTTAATTTCATAAATAGAACCTATTTCAAAAATAAATAAATAAAGAGGGCCCTTACCTAAGCATAGCGAAGGAAGGTAAGGGGTTCCCTTATATCTAGGTCGCCCAGCTGATATGCGAGGTGGAGTCAGATAATGATGTGATAATTTATTGTTATAATTTTTTTATAAAATATTTTGAAATAAAAACTTATGTAATAAAAATATTATGAAATAATTAATTTATGCAATAAATTTAAATATAATCATCTATATTTAAGTGTAATAAAAATTAGTAAATAAAAAAATTAATATAATGAATAATTGGTAAATATAAAAGGAAAGAAATAAATTTTTGTTTAATAATAAAAATAAATATATAAGAACAAAAAAATTAGTATGATAAAAAATAAATATAATAAGGAGAAAAAAGGACGATTACATTTTTGCATGTTCAGATAAAAATGGTATAGTGCTTTACGGTTAATAACTACTCTCAAGTGATTGATTAACAGAGAGATTTAGATGAGCTGCCAATGCGTTGACCTGAAAGCTGTAAAAAGCAAGATTTAATGACCTGAAAGCTGTAAAAAGCATGTTGACAACTATACGAGTGGCACCTCACTCCAATTCTAACATGAAATTCGCCATTTTTAGGCGTAAATATATTATTTATTTTATAAACAAATAAAGAGTGTGCATGTTAATTTTAAATACATGCATGAAACGACTGCATGCGGATTTGCCAGAAGGCCACGATACTATTAAATCTGTGAGAGGGTTCTTTGACTCAGACTCTGTGACATTAGACAGACAGCAGGGTATGCGGCCGTGAACAGCAGTGGATGGATAATGGTGATGCACAGAAGATATGAAGCATTTGGAGTAGGTTAACTATGGAACAATCTTTTTTTCGGAATTCTGCTTTTCAAGTAAAATAGGGGTTTGAATTGGGCCAAATTTTTAGGGGTAGTTTGAGTTTTGTATGAATCAAAGTTCTATGCGTTATTCTCATAAAATCGATGAGAGTTTTGGATTGGTCGGAAATTTAAAAGCGGGCCGCCAAAAAACCTGCTAGAAAAGTAACATGAAGGAAGATTGCTCCCTAGTTAACTCACTCCATTTATATTTATTGAGAAATGTGACAATAGATATTATTATGCATTAAGTAAGAAGGTGAGAGAGCTCTCTTTTAAACAAAGAAATAAAATACATTTTAATACACAAGTTTAGTTTCAACCTCACACCAATTTAGGAAGCATCTAGTTGGATGTGAGAGATTCATTCTAACTAGTTTCAACAACTTTCTAAAGACTAAGAACAACTATGTAAGCTGAACAAACACACTAACACCCCTCACAATAAGCAAAACATAGGGAGGAACAAAGAAGAACAAGGATAGGTCCCAACAATAAGGTCTAATAAGGTACCCATGTACAAACTCTCATAAACGGAGAAAAGGAGAAAAATCCATAGGAGAAAACTCTTCTCCAAAAGAGAGTCAGTCTCCAATGCAGATTCCAAACTATTGAGGCAATGAGAGATAAATGCAGACCCCCAAAATAAATTGATCTTCTAGAATTGAGTCTAGGCATAAAAGACTTGATTAGGTACTCATTTACAGCCGAGAAAACATCATATGTTAATCCATCTCACCAAAGTGCATGGGTTAATAGCGATTGCAACCACCAAATCAATATAAAAATTAGTGTTGTGTACAAGGCTCACTCTGAGCTTGATCTCGATAGAACATGGTGAATAAAAAACACGTAAAAAAGCATTGCACAACATCCACTCAAAAATGATGACGATGGATATCACAATTGACGTCTTAACTAAAGAGTATGAGCTAAAAATGACAAAGATGCAAAACAACCTAAGTGGTAATGATCAATACATTCCATAAGAAACTTCTTTCACATCTCTGGACGATATCGTCTACCTTGTAGACTAAACACATGGTAATGATCAAGCCATAATAAACTTTCGATGGTCAAACACACAACCTTTAGATCTACCACAAGCAAGGTGATAAGTCTGTGGACATCAATCAACCAATTGTTGCTCCAGGTCACCCACAACGTGAGGAATTCGTCATGAGAATATAAATCAGAACCAGAAACACTGATTCAAAGAGCTGAGAGACGTCATTGGGATGAGCACCACGGACGAGAGATTGAGCATATAGAGATAAGGCAAAGCCGAGGGCTTTCACTAAGCACCGTGCTGCTCCTTACTGGGCTAAGAACAAAAACCTTACTTTCCTCAGTGTCGGTGCCAAGTATCCAACCTCAACAAATTCTTACTCTTTTTGAAGAAAAACGATCCCGATGGACTATTCTCCATCGACTTATCAAATCTGTAAAGACATGTTAGCGTTTTATGCTCTACATGCTTCCCAGACAGAGATCTCGAGGAGAGAAGGATGAGAAAGATCGATCTGAGAGCTATTTCCTCTCTTTCAACGACGACGATGGCAGTGATGACCAAGATCTGTGTAGACACGCTTAGAAATCAAATCACAAAACATTCTACTATCCCTTTCAGTGAGGAAGTTAAGTCCAGTCCTGCTCTCATACTATATTGTGAGAAATGTAAAAATAGATATTATTATGCATAAAGCAAAAAGGTGTTAGATTTTTTTTTTAAATAAAAAAATATAGTATATATACAAAAGTTTAGTCTCAAGATAGAATAATTGCCTTGATCTGTTTGTTGAGAAAATATATCAACTTCACACTAATTTGGAAATCATCTAGTTGGATGTGAGAGATTCATTCCAATTAGTTCTAACAACTTCCTAAAAACTAGAAACAACTTCATACCAATTGGAAATCATGTAGTTGGATGTGAGAGATTCACTCCAACTAATTCCAACATCTTCCCAAAGACTAGAAACAACTACGTGAGCTTAACAAACACACCAACAATATTCAATGTAAAGGGAAAATTAGAATGGAGGATGAGATTACATCAAGCTATATCCATGTGTTTACGTCAGAAGCCAAAAATATTTGGTGGCCTAAATAGATGTTAGTTGTTTGAGATTATTTTGAATTGGTTTTCCTTTAATGTTTTCTAGATCACTAATGGGTTATTTCAAGTGATTAGGTTTTGTTATAAGATGATGTAGTTATAATTTTATAAATAAAGCTTCTGAAATTGTATTAAGAGAGAAATTGTATCAAGAGAGAAATTGTATCAAAGTATTGTTAATATTTTTAGCCATAGTTTAAATGTTTATCATCCATTTAGAGTTTAATATTTTTAGCCGTAGTTAGAGTTCATATATTTCAAGTTTATATACTATTCGGTTGTATGTTTGATTTATCCTGAGAAAGGTCTTGTTTCTTGATGCATGTACACGTTTTAAGAAGCATATTGAATTAGAGGCTTGTCATTCAGATTGCTCACATGGATCAAGGGGATTCACTGCATAATTCAAGGGACTTTTCTCTAATTTATTTCATGTATTTAATAGTATATGGTTTGTGAATTTAGGAAAGATGATTTGTTGTCTTTGGTTTCTTTGTCAACAAGATCAATCATACTCATCAAGGATTTTCTTATAAATAGAAATGATGAATCCATTGGAGAAAATTTCATGAACTCTTCCTATTGGGGTTGTTCTCTTTATAATTTTAACATTTGTGTAGCTTGGTTGGGTTTGTGTCTCTATTCATCTGTTACCTTGTTATAATGGATAAGGAAAGCTTTAGATTCCTTTCTTGTTCTTTTTTGTTTTTTCACTTGCTTTACAATCTATCCATGACTATTCTCAGGTACAGTAGAAAGCATTTGTGAGTTTCCTTCAATCAACACAAGCACTTTCTTGTGTCCTTGAGTTGCACTCCGACAACCTGTGCGCAGCGTGCAGGTTGCCTTAAAGCAATCCACGAGCTTGTTCAAAATATTTTCTGTGATATTAGTGAAGCTTTTTTACAACTATGCCTTAGTCCCAAACTCATGTTTTCTCCTCAAGGGCGAATTGCACTTGCTAATCAAAATAATGGAGCAAGATGTCTACAACAAACGCCAATAATCGTATATAAAACTTTGTCAATATTTTTTTTTTGTAAATAAGAAGTATATGTTATATAAAGAGCCTGCTAAAGCTGATAAAAGTGTCAAAATACAGCAATATACTAGCTGCAGTTACTGGACTGCCCCAACAGAGGGGAAACCAGTCCAGCCAGCCCCCAATTCACAAGTCTAAGAAGGTCACTAGTCCGGTAGAAAACAAAGTTCATACTGATTGTCATCTGAACTATGAACCTAAGAAAAACTTGACAAACAACACTAAAGAGCTAAACACCTGGCGAATAGACTATCCATGTGGCTCGGAGGTCCTCTGTCCATGGTTCTTCTTCGATATACGTCGGCTGGTCGTCCCAACGCTTTTCCTTTCGCTCGTCATGCTCCGTGGCCTTAGCTTGGCCTCTTTGTTCCTCTTCCTTCTGCTTCGCTTCTGCTTGTCGCTGCATTCTATCCCTTCCTGAATCAGGTACCTCCCCTAGAGCAGAGTCAACCAGGTCCGAGGAGAGCTCTGAGTGCATAGTCGAGAGGATGTGAAGGAAGGTCGCTACATTTTCTTCTGTAGCCTGCAGGTGATATTTGAGGTCCGCCACCTCCTTTCGAAGCTCAAAAACTAAGTCATATAGGATGACCAGTCGATCCCTGAAGTGTTCGCTGTCAAGGTGGGCTGTGGGGTGGAGGCGCTCTCGGTTAGACTCACTATATGCCGGTGGTGCGCTACTCAAATTACTCGAAGGTCCAGGGAAAGACATTGTCGCTGTGAATTGCATCCGAGGGTCCTGAGGGCCTCGCAGAATCGGGGCTAACCCTCGTGGGATAGTGGCCATGGAGTGAAGAAGCATCGACTGCGAAGGTGGCGGGGTGGCCGTGGAGTGAAGAAGCATAGACTGCGAAGGTGGCTGGGTGGCAGCTGTGGACGGAGTGTGAGGACGGGAGGAAGAACAGGTCGAAGGGGAGACTGAAGGTGAGATTGGGGGTCGACGAGGCTTCCAGGGGGAGCCCCTTCTCGGCCTTCCTCTAAGCCGTTCTTTCATGTGTGCAGGTGGGCGGGTCTGGACGAGGTCAAACCAGAGGTGCAGAAAAAAAATGGAGACAACTACTGAGCGAACTTGGTCCTGTTTGCGCTGTGAAGGGAGGAGCCCTTCAAACCGCAAACAGGGTGCAATGACCAAAACGACGAGCCAAGCCATATAACAAATTGCGGAGGAGTGAAGGGTGGCGTAAATGCCCATTACCACGATCATTACCACGACTTGAATGCTATTTAATCTCCCGGGACGGCACCAGTCTGCGGCACGAGCCCATCACGTGGCTCTGTGTCGCATCGGACTGTGCCCGCTCCCATCCTTCGCCACGAGGAACCCATTAACACCCCATCCAGGGAAAACTTTGTCAATATTAATATAATCCCTTATTATATAAAAGTTTTATTTTTATAAATATAAACTATAGTACAAAGTTATAAACCTACTAACAACATTGAAGTTATAAACCTACTAACAACATTGTAATTAGATATATCATATATTCTAAATTTTTTATTTAAGTTAATTTGAATATTTTTTGGGTAAGTCCATTCATATGACATGATCATATGGACATAGACAAATGGGGATCAATAACCATCCTACTACACAACATTAAATGTTGTGTGGGGTGTATATATAACCCCATACAAAATTTAGTACTACTTAACACAATAATTATTGATTACTTAAATAAATAGTTCAAATACTTAAATGAAGTTTTGATTATCCTCTTCTTAATGGTTTCTATTAGCATAAAATTCAAAAAATCAATTGAAAACATTATCTTTCAAAATATTCAAATTTTAAATACAATGAATGAAAATGAATTGATACTATATTAAGATAATGATGTCATAATTTATTGTTATAATTTTTTTATAAAATATTTTGAAATAACTAACTTATGTAATAAAAATAGTATGAAATAATTAATTTATGTAATAAATTTAAATGCAATCATCTATATTTAAGTAAATAAACAAATTAATATAATGAATAATTGGTAAATATAAAAGGAAAGAAATAAATATTTGTTTAATAATAAAAATAAATATATAAAAACAAAAAAAATAGTATGATAAAAAATAAATATAAAGGATAAAAAAGGACGATTACATTTTTGCATGTTCAGATAAAAATGGTATAGTGCTTGACGGTTAATAACTATTCTCTAGTGATTGATTAACAGAGAGATTTAGATGAGCTGCCAATGCGTTGCCCTGAAAGCTGTAAAAAGCATGTTGACAACCATACGAGTGGCACCCCACTCCAATTCTAACATGAAATTCGCCATTTTTAGGCGTAAATATATTATTTATTTTATAAAAAAAATAAAGAGTGTGCATGTTAATTTTAAATACATGCATGAAACGACTGCATGCGGATTTGCCAGAAGGCCACGATACCATTAAATCTGTGAGAGGGTTCTTTGACTCAGACTCTGTGACATTAGACAGACAGCAGGGTATGCGGCCGTGAACAGCAGTGGATGGATAATGGTGATGCACAGAAGATATGAAGCATTTGGAGTAGGATAACTATGGAACAATCTTTTTTTCGGAATTCTGTTTTCCAGGTAAAATAGGGGTTTGAATCGGCCAAATTTTTAGGGGTAGTTTGAGTTTTATATGGATTAAAGTTTTATGCATTATTCTCATAAAATCGAGGAGAGTTTTAGATTGGCCGAAAATTTAAAAGCGCGCCGCCAAAACACCTGCCAGAAAAATAACTCGGGAAGGAAGACTGCTCCCTAGTTATCCCACTCCATTTATATTTATTGAGAAATGTGACACTCTATATTATTATGCATTAAGTAAGAAAGTGAGAGAGCTCTCTTTTAAACAAAGAAATAAAGTACATTTTAATACACAAGTTTAGTTTCAACCTCACACCAATTTAGGAAGCATCTAGTTGGATGTGAGAAATTCATTCTAATTAGTTTCAACAATTTTTTAAAGACTAAGAACAACTATGTAAGCTGAACAAACACACTAACACCCCCCCAATAAGAAAAACTTAGGGAGGAACAAAGAAGAACAAGGATAGGTCCCAACAATAAGGCCTAATAAGATATCCATGTACAAACTCTCATAAACGGAGAAAAGGAGAAAAATTCGTAGAGGAAAACTCCTCTCCAAAAGAGAGTCAGTCTCCAGTGCACATTCCAAACTATTGAGGCAATGAGAGATAAATGCAGACCCCCAAAATAAATTGATCCTCTAGAATTGAGTCTAGGCACAAAAAACTTGATTAGGTACTCATTTACAAACGAGAAAACCTCATATATTAATCCATCTCACCAGAGTGCATGGGTTAATAGCGGTTGCAACCACCAAATCAATATAGGGATTAGTGTTGTGTACAAGGCTTACTCTGAGCTTGATCTCGATAGAACATGGTGAGTAAAAAAACACATGAAAAAACATTGCACAACATCCGCCCAAAAATGATGGCTATGGATATCACAATTGACTTCTTAACTAAAGAGTACGAGCTAAAGATGGCAAAGATACAAAACAACCTAAGTGGTAGTGATCAATACATTCCATAAGAAACTTCTTTCACATCTCTGGACGATATCGTCTACCTCGTAGACCAAACACATGGTAATGATCAAGCCATAAGAAACTTTCGATGATCAAACACACAACCTTCAGATCTACCACAAGCAAGGTGATAAGTCTGTGGACATCAATCAACCAATTGTTGCTCCAGGTCACCCACAACGTGAGGAATTCGCCATGAGAATATAAATCAGAACCAGAAACACTAATTCAAAGAGCTGAGAGACGTCATTGGGATGAGCACCACGGACGAGAGATTGAGCATATGGAGATGAGGCAAAGCCAAGGGCTTTCACTAAGCACCGTGCTACCCCTTACTGGGCTAAGAACAAAAACCTTACTTTCCTCAGTGTCGGTGCCAAGTATCCCAACCTCAACAAATTCTTACTATTTTTGAAGAAAAACGATCCCGATGGACTATTCTCCATCGACTTATCAAATCTGTAAAGACATGTTAGCGTTCTATGCTCTACATGCTTCCCAGACAGAGATCTTGAGGAGAGAAGGATGAGAAAGATCGATCTGAGAGCTATTTCGTCTCTTTCAACAACGACGGCGATGGCAGTGATGACCGAGATCTATGTAGACATGCCTAGAAATCAAATCACAAAACATTCTACTATCCCCTTTCGTGAGGAAGTTAAGTCCAGTCCTGCTATTATACCATATTGTGAGAAATGTAAAAATATATATTATTATGCATAAAGCAAGAAGATGCCAGATGTTTCTTTTAAATAAAGAAATAGAGTACATACTAGCATAGTTGCTAACTCGCGGCTGAGAACACCGAAACGTAGTGGTTGAGAAAGCATGCCCCCAATATACTGAGAACGCGTGCCTCCAATATAAAACGTTTGTGGTAATAAATGGAACGTGGCAGATTTTTTAATGTGATTAGGTAAATGTTAAAAAGTAAACATGTTAACGGATGCTTTGATAAATGCAAGAAAGTTATGAACAATAAATCTGATCCATTGATTTTGGAGGACGACTAAGAATATGCCAGCATTTTCAATGCATAGCCATCAGATTAGGGTTTAAGGTTAAATAAGGTTAAAAGATCATTAATTGTGCCCATTGTCAATAGGTGTACGCCTTTCGGCTTAATTAATACAAAAGTTTAGTTTCAAGATAGAAGAATTGCCTTGATCTACCTCTTGAGAAAATATCTCAACTTCACACCAATCTGGAAATCATCTAGTTGAATGTAAGAGATTCACTCCAACTAGTTCCAACAACTTCCTAAAAACTAGGAACAACTTTACACCAATTGGAAATCATGTAGTTGGATGTGAGAGATTCACTCCAACTAGTTCCAACATCTTCCCAAAGACTAGAAAGAACTAGTGAGCTTAACAGACACACCAACAATATTCAATGCAAAGGGAAAATTAGAATCCAGGATGAGATTACATCAAGCTATATCCATGTGTTTACGTTAGAAGCCAAAAATATTTGGTGGTCTAAATAGGTGTTTGTTGTTTGAGATTATTTTGAATTGGTTTTCCTTTAATGTTTTCTAGATCATTAATGGGTTATTTCAAGTGGTTAGGTTTTGTTATAAGATGATGTAGTTATAATTTTATAATATGAAATTGTATCAAGAGAGAAATTGTATTAAAGTATTGTTAATATTTTTAGCTGTAGTTTAAATATTTATCATCCATTGTATCAAAGTATTGTTAATATTTTTAGCTGTAGTTTAAATATTTATCATCCATTTAATTTTATCTCAAATATGGAAAGAAATTATTGGATCTGTAGATTTGAGTGGTTAAGTATGTATAATTCAAGTACTCTATCTATATATTTTTGTATTCCCATGAAAAATATCAAAATATAAAACACTTAAATAATTTTTTTTTTTTTTTAATTTTGACAACAATAAAAAACATTAATATCTTTAAATGAACATGTGTGACATCTTTATTATATATAAGATCCATCTATTTAGTTTACATAAATGTACATACCTTAAAATATCTTTAAATGAGCATATGGCATTTTTATTATATATGCGATTCATTTGTTTAGTTTACATAAATATACATACCTTAAGATTTATTGCTTTTCTCTGTCCATATTAAAACCTATGAAAAACACAATTTATTATTTTTCCCTCTCCATGATAGGAGGCTATAATAATGGTTTATTCATTCATCACCTTAAGCAAAGTTGTGTAAGAGCTTTCCGTGTAAGGAACAATTCTTTACATTCTATAATATTGAAATTTAAATGTTAACATTTTTGTCCTTGTAATTATAATTTTATTTTAAAATATTGGAATTTAAATGTTTATTTTTTTATAAATTATTTTTATTAATTATTGAAATTTAAATGTTAACATTTTTGTCCTTGTAATTATAATTTTATTTTAAAATATTAAAATTTAAATGTTTATTTTTTCATAATTTTTTTTTTATATAATTTTATTTTAAAATATTGAAATTTAAATGTTTATTTTTTCATAATTTTTTTTTTATATTTTGATTTTAAAATATTAAAATTCAAATATTGTACTTTTTGTAATTCCATGAAATTTAAATATTGTATTTATATTTTTTTTCAACTTTCATTTCTCATTGAGCAAAGTTTCTTTACATCCTAGCTTTAAAATATTTAAGTTTAAATATTGATTTTTTTTGGAAAATTTATTACTAATGAAGGGAATACAAAAAAACTTTGTTTGTTGAAAATTAGGAAAGCGTCCTTAACCACCTTTAATAGTTAAAAAAAATTACTTGTGAATTTGATTTTGACATACATAACTTCTATCATAATACACCTAATTTCATCCTTTTTTACAAATTTTCCAATCCCTTCTAATGCACCCAATATTTGGTTCCTCTACATCTTTCTCCTTTGAATGATTGAACATGCTTCTCTAGACATTGATCCTCTTTCTAGGTTAACTCTAATATGTTTTCCCACTTAATTTTCCTTTATAATGTAATAATCCTCGTTTCTAGGTCAACTCTAACATTGAACATGCTTGTGTTTCCCACTTAATTTTCAATGAGAATTTTCTCTTGACACCAATCCTCATTTTGAGATCAACTCTAATAGAATGATCATCATTTATAGGTCCACCCTAATATGTATTGAAGATGCTTGCCTTGCCAACTAAATTTTCCTTTTGTAGTGCAAGAGCGCCAGACTCACAAAAAATCCTTCTATGTCTATGATTGGATCTATATACTTCAAATTTCCCTTCAATCATTCCTAATCATACAATTTTCAAGTTATCAAGTGATACTGTAATGCTTAATTTATTTCCCTTTTCCAATTGGGTTCCTCAAACATTGATAGAGACAACCAATATTCACATGCTTAATTTATTTCACTTTTTCAATTGGGTCCCTCCAACATTAATAGAAACAATGCATAATCTATCCAAAGTTCATATTTAGACCTGAACATGATAATGGGCATGTCCTCATCCTTCTCCATTTTCCTTTGAAGGCCCTTAAGGTTCTTTGAATTAGTTGAGAATCTACACTTTAATGCTTTCTCTCCATATGAATATGTTTGATCTAAAAGAAATCACTGGAAGACTTTGTATCCATGTCCTTTTGGAGAAAATTTAGTCTTGCAAGATTTGTTATCCTAAGAAGATCATGTATGTTTCCTTTCCAGTGTTGGTTGAATTAATGGTCAGTTATCAAAACTAGAATACCAAATTTCTTAGGAAATCCTTCCAAAATGTAGTGGTATAAATCTTTTTCATCTAAGGACTAGAGAAAAGCTTCATTTGATCACAAACCTTGAATGTGAAGCTAATAGAATTTAGACTCTAGACTAACCCATATGCAAAGAAGTTTATCAATGTAATAGTAATGTGATCCAAAATTGAATTGGCAGTGAAGTATCTTCATAGAGAAAATTTTCTTTTGTAATGTTGTGAATATGTTAAAATGATTAATTTAGTTAAAAATATGTTTGAGATATTTTCAAAAACTATGGATGGCAAATTTTCATGAGTAATGAGCGCTAATTCTCTGTGAATTGGAATTCATGTCCATGTGGAGTTTAAGCTTATGATTGCCCCTTTCATGGAAAAAATACTTTATCTTATTTTCTCTAACTAAATTGGATTTGCAGATAAGTTCTAACAAAGGAATGATGCATTCTTGAAGAATCCCAACAAAAGAAAACCTTTTCTTACTTACTCTTTGTGTCCAGGGATGGCCAAAAAATCCAACTAAAATTGGTGAGGGAAAAGCATAGGTAATTATATGTTATATTAGATCAATGTGGAAAAAATTTGATGCTAATAGAGAGGCTACATTTCTCCCTAACATGTCCATCTCCAAGGTCATAACAATCGAGAATTTGATGTATCTTTGTGTTTAGGGTGGTTCTCATTCATAAAAGGAGAATCTTGTAGTTCTTGGAGTAGGTGTTTTGAACCACTTAACCATGGGCCTTCATAGTGGTTTGACTCACTTGAGTAGTGTGCACTTGAAGTGGATCCATAAAATCATTGAATATGATTATGCTACTATAAATGCATTAGAGAATAGGTGTAGCCCCTTTTTAAACCATCCATTTTAGTATCCATTATTGACACCAATTTAGCTTCAGTTGAATCCATCATCCCTTGTAGTTCATCTTTTGTCATTATCTTCTTTTGTAATTCATTTATGTCCCTAAACATTTCTTCACCTTCTTCAAGAGTCCAAGTAGGATTGTATGGAGTCTTATTTCATGTAGAAGTTCCCTTTTTGGGTGGCATGTTGACCAAGTATCACTTTTAAACCTTGATTTTGAGGTGGTTTTGCTAGACAAACTTTCTTCTGTTGTATCTCCAAATTTTTGGCCCTTCTTTGTATGAAAATTTATTTTTTGTAGTTCTCTGATATTGCTTCTCTGCAATTCCACGGGTCTGATCAAAATTGGATGTGCCAAGTGGAATTTACAGTAACTTCCCCACAACTTTATGATTTTTGGCCTTTCCAGGAGATCTCACTTGTATAGTGTGCCCCACACAAAATAATTAATATAAAATTCTGAAAATCGTACCAGAAATACTAAGGACTGCCCACTATCTAATGCAACTAGTCTCACTCAATTTTGATACTCTAGGAAGAATTTATGATTGTTTTACCTGGAACACCTGCTAGAGACTAGTAAATAAGACTAGTCAGATACCCTATCTTCCACAAAGGTGTGTCTACAAATGAAAGATGACCCATAAGCTGGAATTTTTACCACAGATGCCCTACTCATTTTTATGAATAGCCTCCGGATTTCAGGGTTTGAAATGTTACAGAAAAATTTTTATAGCAAAAATTCTGCAATGAATCAATTCAAGATGATTCAAGAACCCTATCTCCAAAATTCTAAGGCCTCAGGAGATAAAATTTTAACCCAACATACCTTGATCAGTCTACTAAATATCCTCAAAGCCGTTCCTTTTGAAACGTTGTAGAAAATAAATTATAGCAAAAATTCCAAGGCGTCTTAGATGTAGCAACAAAACCCCAAGACCTTGAGCTCTGATACCATATGTTAAGAACCAAATATCAATATAACATAGAAAAACCTCAGAATAAGTACTCAATGACTTGAAAAAGAGATAATTTCAGATAATAAGCCTCTTCGAGGGGGAAACCTCCTTATACACCACATAAATGTTCAAGTACAAGATGATTTCAAATGAAAATGTCTCCTTGGTATATATAGGAGACTATGAGGTACAATTACAACTAATGGACCCAAGCCGACATAAATAAAATAACATTACTAATGCAATATTCCCCAATTAAGGGGTGATGTGCCACTATTTAGGGCTTAACAAAATTTCTTAGGAAATCCTTCCAAAATTCATTGGTAGAAATATTTTTCATCTAAGGATTAGAGAAAAGCTTCATTCGATTGCAAACCGTGAATCTAGAAGCTTGTAGATATGAGACTCTAGAATATATGGAGAACTTTATCAATGTAATAGAAATGCGATCCAAAAAGGAATTGGTAGTGAAGTATCTTACTAAAGCAATTATACTTTTGTAATATTGTGAATATGTTATAATTCCAAATCTAGTCAAAAAGATGTCTGAGATATTTACAAAAATTATGGATGGGAGAGTTTTGTCAGTAATGAGCACTAATTCTCTATGAATTGGAATTCATGTCCATGTGGAGTTTATGCTTAAATGATGACCCATTTAATGGATATTACCATAGGTACATTGATATATCTTCTAAGTAACCTCCAAATTTCGCTATCTAAAGCGGTCCATAAAACTTTTATAGAGAAAATTCTAATATGACTCACTTGAAGAAGAAAAACTGTTAAGAACCAAATATCAATATAGCATAGAAATACCTCAAAATAAGTACTCAACGCCTTGAAAAAGAGAGAAATTCATATAATAAGCCTCTTCGAGGGGGCAACCTCCTTATGCCCACATAAATGTACAATTACCAGATGATTCAAAATGAAAATGTCTCCTTGGTATATATATAGGAGACTAGGAGGTATAATTACAACTAATGACCTAAAGCCAACATAAATAAAATAACATTACTAATAATATGCCCCAATTAAGGGGTAATGAGCCACTATTTAGGGCTTAACATGCCCCTCCCCTTGATACAAGTGTTGTCTGCAACGCTTGAGTAACTCTGGATGCTTATGTATAAAAGACTCATCTTCCCAAGTGGAATCTTCAGCCGATAGTTTCCTCCATTTAATGAGATACTCTGAAATGGTTCTATTCCTCAACTGACGAATTCTTGTGTTAGTGATGGATTCATGATCCAATATGATTTTTCCTTCCTCGTCAAGTTCTGGCAATATAGTTTGAACTGGGATCTTGTCACCTATAACCTTCTTTAAGCATGAAACATGGAAAACTGGGTGTACTTGTGAAGATGCAGGCAACTCCAATTTGTATGCCATAGTACCAATCTTTTGCAACACCTTATAAGGGCCATAGTACTTTGGTGATAATTTATTATCCTTCTTGGCTTGCTTGAGGGACATCTGTTTGTATGATTGTAGTCTTAAAAACACCCAATCCCCTACTTCAAAACTTCTTTCACTACTATGTTGATCTGCTTGTTGTTTCATACGATTATATGCCATGGTCAAGTTGTCCTTTAATATTTGGAGAACTTGTTGTTGATGCTCGATGTGATCTTCCACTACTTGAACCTTAGATTTTTCTTTTAGAGAAGAAGTGATGGAAGGAGGGTGGTATCCATAGAGTGCCATAAATGGTGTCATTTTTGTTG
>ML783753.1:657455-671334 GCA_009831015.1 Picea engelmannii
ATAATGCTAGCCTCTAACATTTCTTCAACCATGTGCTCAATTTCACTCTTCTGGGCATAAGGGTATCTATATGGCCTGATGTTAGGAGGAACACTCCCAGGAATTAGGTGAATATCATGATCATGATTTCGAGTGGGTGGAAGGCCTTTGGGAATATCTTCAAATACTTTGGAATTCTTATCAATGATCCCTTGGAGATCTAGAGGAATAGATAGACTAGATGTTTGAACATCTAGTGAGCATAGTTGTGCAATAACGCCTTGATGCCCCTTTTTCAATAATTTTGTCATGCCATTAGAGCTTATCACCTTACCGGGTTTCCATGTGATACCTCTTAACTCAATTTCTTTTCCTTCCAATGAAAATTTCATGAAAAGTTCTTGAAAATTAAAAGCCACTGTTCCTAATGATTGTAACCATTGGATTCCTAGTACAACATCAGCACCACCCATGGGTATAGCAATCATTGGACTATTCATTACATATTCCCCCATAGTAAGATTGATCTTATTGCATTTTCCTGAGCAATTGATAGTTCCTCCATCTGCAATCATTACTTGAAACTTTGGTGTTGAATATACAAAGCAATTGAGATCTTTGGCTAATTTATAGTGAATGAAATTATGAGTACTGCCAGAGTCAATTAGGACTATTGCGTTTTTATTTTTGATATATCCTTCGATCTTCAGGGTTTGAGGAGTGTTAATTCCAGCCAATGCATTACATGATATCGTGGGAGTCAACTCTTCAGACGAAATTGATTCTACGTTTTCATCTTGAGATGGTTCTTGTTCATGTTCTTTTTCTTCTTCCTCTTCACAATCTATGTAGAATAATTTCTTCTCACCACACTTATGTCCCTTACTGTACTTGCTGTCACAATTAAAGCATAAAACTTTTGCTTTTCTTTCCTCCAATTGTTAAGGTGTCAACCTTGTAGGTTGAGGTGTTTTAGAAGAAGGAGCATTATTCTCTCTATAGATGTTAGGATTGGTCCTTCTAGTAGCCATAGCCATATTTTTACATTCAACATTTCTTTCCACCCTAAATGCATTCTCCAATGATTTGGGTTCCCAAAGGCGAACCTCATGTTGAACTTTATCTCTTAAAGTTCCTATGAATACATCAATCAAGTGCTCATCTGGAATATCTTTTACCTTTATATTCAATGTTTGGAAGTTCTCAATGTGCTCTGTAACTGAACCCTTTTGTTTGAGATTTATCAATTGGCTAAAAAAGGTATTGCTCCTTGTATCCTCATAGTGTGCTATCATTTCTTCCGTGAAAATTGTCCAAGTGATGAGTGCTTTGCGAGAACAAATCCATCCATACCATACAAATAGATTGGGTTCTAAATATAAAGAAGCAATTCATACCTTTTGTGTATGTGGCACATTATGTAGATCAAAGAATTGCTCCATCTGAAGTATCCATGTGATAGGGTCCTTGCCATCAAACTTCCTCATATCGATTTTAGGAACATGGTTGGTCTTCAACCTAAAGATAGAGTTTCTCCATTCTTGATTCACCTTCCTTGTGTCCTCATCATGAATTTCATGGGATACATTTTCACTTTCAGGTGTCCTCTTTATTATGAATTTTTTCAATCCTTCCATGATCTCCTCTTTTAAACCATCCACCTTTGCCTCCAACTTAGCTTCCATCTCTTGTAGTTCATATTTTGTTACTATCTTCATTTGTAAATCGTTTATGTCCCTACGCATTTCTTCACCTTCATCAAGAATCCAAGAAGGATTGTCTGGAGGCTTATTTGGTGTAGAAGTTCCCTTTTTGGGTGGCATGTTGGCCAAGTATCACTTTTGAACCTTGATTTTGAGGTGGTTCTGCTAGACAATCTTTCTTCTTCTGTATCTCCAAAGTTTCAACCCTTATGGGTATGAAACTTTCTTTTTTGTAGTTCTATGATATTTATTCTCTGCAATTCCACGGGGCTGATCAAAATTCAATGTGCCAAGTGGAATTTACGATAACTTCCCCACAACTTGCTGATTTTTGTCCTTTCGATAAGATCTCACTTGTATAGCATGCCCCACACAAAATAATTGATATAAAATTCTGAAACTCGTACCAAAAATACTACAGACTATCCACTATCCAATGAAATCAGTCTCACTCAATTTGGATACTCTAGGAAGAAGTTATGATTTTTTTACCTGGAACACCTTCTTGAGACTAGTCAATAGGACTAGTCAGATACCCTATCTTACACAGGGTGTATCTACAAATGTAAGATGAACCAGAAGATGAAACTTTTACCACAAATACCTTACTAATTTATCTGAATATCCTCTAGATTTTAGGGTCTGAAACGTTACAGAAAATTTTTTATAGCAAAAATTCCGCAATGGCTCAGTTCAGGATGATTCCAGAACCTTATCTTGCACAGGCTGTAACTCCGAAAGTATAAGGCCTCAGGAGCTTAAATTTCAACCCAACGTACCTTGATCCATCAAATAAATATCTTCCAAGACATTCCTTCTGAAACGTTGTAGAAAAAAAATTATAGTGAAAATTCCAAGGTGTCTCAGATGTAGCAAAGAAACCCCAAGACCTTGAGCTCCGATACCATATGTTAAGAACCAAATATCAATATAGCATAGAAATACCTCAGAATATGTACTCAACGCCTTTAAAAAGAGATAAATTCAGATAATAAGCCTCTTCCAGGGGGCAACCTCCCTATTCCCACATAAATGTACAATTACGAGATGATTCAAAATGAAAATGTCTCCTTGGTATATATAGGAGACTAGGAGGTATAATTACAACTAATGGCCTAAAGCCAACATAAATAAAATAAAATTACTAATATAATATGCCCCAATTAAAGGGTAATGAGCCACTATTTAGGGATTAACAAAAACCCTAGGATCAATGCTATGATACAAAATGTTATGATCCAACGCTTTAAAAATGATAAGAAGAAAATAAATACAATCCAATTCAAGGGTGAAACCTCCTTTTACACTATATCCAATTTAGAATACAAACTCGCTACTCATGAAGTCCTTCATATGATCATAAACAATTCTTCAATATCTACCTCATGAAAGAAAAACCATAATCATACAATATTTTATCTTTGAAACTAGACTAGATTAGATACAAGATAAAACATCATCCAAAAATCCCAATGATGATATTCATGACCTTTGACCTTTGGCCACCAAAAGGTGGAAACAGTGCTTTCTCAAAGGAAAAAATAATTTCCTTATAAACATCTTACCTTTGAGAGGTGGTGTGGTTGAGGGTCAAGGCTCGTGCATTCAAGTGAACAAAAAGGAAAGAAAAAACCTTCAACCACCAAAAGGACTCAATAGAAACTTTTATGACTTTTTTGTTGTTGAAAACTCTACACTTTGAAGGAAGGATTGATTCTCAAAACAAGTCATCTGGTAAGAATTGATGTTCATTACCTCTTACCTTTGGCCACCAAAAGGTGGAAAAAGTGTTTTCTCAAAGGAAAAAATCATTTCCTTATAAACATCTTACCTTTGAGAGGTGGTGTGTTTGAGGGTCAAGGCTCATGCATTCAAGTGAACAAAAAGGAAAGAAAAAACCTTCAACCACCAAAAGGACTCAATAGGAACTTTTATGACTTTTTTTGGTGGAAAACTCTACACTTCAAAGGAAGGATGGATTCTAAAAACAAGTCACCATGGTAAGAATTCTTGTAGATTTGAGAAAGAATTGAAATGCAGGTAATTATTTTAAGGTTCCAAGGTGCAATCAATGGAGTATCCATGGGTTAGGAAATAAAGAATTTAAAACATAGCATGATTGGCATCCTAAAATCGCACTGGGTTAATAAATGAACGTACCAACAAGTGCATCCAGGAAGGCCTTTAAAGACATCTCGTTGCAATTTAATGAGTTTTTAACAAAGAATTTATGATCAACTTTGAGATCACAACTTCCTCAGTTCTTTGTACTTAATAATGTAACCAATGCCAAATATTTCTCCTTGAAGTTGGAGTTCATTTCATATTCGTTTTACTTCACTGAATTTAGAATATGCCAAATCTCTCTATATAAGAAACGATCCATACTCTTGGAAAGGGGGACAATTATGTGAAGACAATGCTTGTATTTTAGTGTTTACAATTGTTAATACAAGTTATGTTTTCAGTCCAATTCCTGTGTTGAGTAGTCGCTTAGTGTTGTAGTCGAATTCCATCAATCTATCCAGGGAGCTGTTGAAACGGTGACTACCAATTTCCAATTTTGTTGGATATTGGCATCATGTAGATCCCTATTATTTAGGTTTTGGTTGAGGCTAATCAGTCCAAGTTAAGGATGTAATTAATTCATTCAGTTTCATGTAATTGTGGAGAGAATTGTATAAATGTGAATGCCTCAGAGGCATTTAGTGAGAAAGGGGATTCAAGCCCTCTCCAGGCTGTTGCTTGTAATATCTTGTTAAGAAATAAAATGTTGTTGCCATTGTCTCATGGATGTTTCCCTCACCCTGGGGTTTTACCACGTAAATTTTGTGTCTCCATGTGTGATTAATTTTTTTCTATGATTTCATGTTTGTGCTTTAAATTTATCTATGTGGGCTTCCACTGCACAACATGTGGTATCAGAGCTTTAGGTCTGGGTGTAACTCCTTCATGTGAGTGCCCAAGATCATGATGAGTGACCAAGATCGTGATGGAGAGTAGAGTAGTTTATTGTGTGTTACTATGTAGCATGAATTTCTGTGACCTCTGTTTGGTAGAGGAAATTGTTTTGGTTCTTGTAGTCTGAAGAGAAGGAGACCTCACCAGCCCATCAAAGAGAGAAGAAGAGCCAACCAGTTTTTGTTGCAACCGCTAATTTGTTTTTCGACCTGCATACTCAAGACAAGTTGACCTGGATCTGTTTGCAGTTTCTGGTGATGTATTGGGAAACGTGCTTCACAGAATGCACATTGTTTGTTGCAAACTCAAGTGTAGAGAAGAGTTTTCACTTATACTGCTGGAGGGGTCAATTTCATGTAGTGTGCTAAAGGTAAACTCACATGCAAAAGGGAGTTCATGGGATCCAAAATAAGAGCCTAGCAGAGCGTGCTACATGGCTGTTGCTCAGGAATGGATTTGAACGCACCTCCAGTAGCTGAAATTTCTATGTTGACATCGAACGCATGCCATTCCATGGTGCTCTACAATACATCATGCTTTCGAAATGGAGGGATTAGGGCATTGTGGTCAATGTGCAGGAGAAAAATAGTTGTCTCATGTTGGAATTCTGGGAAAATGGTTGTGGTTGTTTCTAATGGAAAAATTATAGATTGTTGGTGTTAGATATGATCCACTTTGTTGTGGTATGTGTGTGGAAAATAAATAGTTTTATTTATCAAATATTTTCCAGAGTGCAGGTGTGTCCGAGGAGTGAAGAGATATATGTGTGGTATGTTGGTAACCAGAGATCGAGTCACATCGGACCACCGTTGTTGTTGCTGCAGAGATTCCAAATAAGCCACATCAATTAAACCATGAGAAATTTGGAGAGGTACATGCAAGGTATATATAGTGTGTTTTACGTAATATTTGTGCATATCACTCTACAACCGACGAGCCAAAGTGACCGATCCACCATTGAAGACTACATGGATCTCTTTGGATATTGTTTTCCGTCATCTTAACGACTTTCTCGAGTCTCTAAAAAACTCAGAATGGAGAAGGAAGTGACGGTTTTTTGCTTATTAGTTCACGGGCAGAGCTTGGCTTGTGAAAGTTGGGGTAGTGTTGGATCTGTTGAAGTAAAGCGTAGGATTATCGACAGAGTCTCTTCATTCATCTTATGCTACATTATTTTATGCATCAATAGCTACTACAACTACTACCTCTGCCTTGACTTTCTTTCCCAATTTCCCATCTTTTTCTTCATAGTTTCTCTTGAGTGATGCAGGTTCAATAACTTATTGTGATTCTGCTATAGGTCGGGATGATATTCGATATATCTTTGACAATGCTTATAGGGATCCCACTTATGATTATGCTTGATGTGGTAGATCTACTAGATGCAATGGATTTCCACTGTTAACAGGATCATATCTGCATGATTACACTCATGAAGTGAGGTTCCGACTGGTGCTTGCATGTATTGGAAGAGAAGGGAGCTTCATGATTGTATGAGCATGTGTAGTGTGACACGGGTCAAGTGTCTATGAGAGTCGCACAGGATTTCATGGTTCGTATTTGAGAGCAGTTTGGTAGAGATTGGATTATGCTTGTGGAAACATTGAGAACGAGCATGGCAACATGAGCAAGAGGATGAGCATGGAGAACAGAGAGGAGCCGTGTCATGTTTCATGGATTGGTTTTTCTTGTTTCAGAGTTTGATACCCAGAATTCTCTTGGAGGAGATAGACACCGAAAGTTCGACGATTTTCTATTTTGGCAAAGCCAAGACCATAAAAAAGGAGGCGTAGGCCTATTTAGAGCCCGTGCATGGAGGCTGCACAGGCTGTAGGTGGAGTGTCAATTGGTCTTGAGGGTTTTTTCATCACAGGATCTGCACTTCAACAACGTGTGGAGGATTTGTGAAGAGGCAACAAAGATTTGTGTGGAGCAACGGTAATGGTAGTTGTCATGTGAACATTATTTTAATGGAGTTGTAAAATTTTGAATTTCCATGTAATTGGGCATATGGATGTAAGACCTTGTTAGTCTTGCGTACCCCTGTTTTTCAACCGGTTAAGTCTAGAGATAGAATTAGGTGATAGGGGGTGGGTTATGGGCCATGATAATTGCCCATGGTTTTATGTCTATGTAATCACATGTAATAAAACCTGCTTAAAGGCTAGTTGTAACTCTGTTATAAATGGGCCTGGAGGTGAGCAGTGAATGTTTACTTGGCTGGCTTGGATGGATTTGGTCAAGGGGATGTTCATGTTAAGGTGGAGCTAGGACTCCATTGAAAGTTACATGGAGGTGAGCTTGTGTCGAGCTTACTTGTTTGGCTTCATCTGTTTATAGCGAAGGTCTTGAAGATAGTGTTCGAGGTGGAGCACTAAAGGTGCTCAGGATCACAAGAGAAGAGTTGTTTGCAAAGCTCAAGTAATTCATAGTATGTTCTAATGGTACCGAGGCAATTGGTACATGATGTTGATTCCTTCATGGTGAGCCGAGATATACAAGAAGTGGGAATAACTATGGTATTCACTATCTTGGTGATTAAGTAGTTGACAATATGCTTGTTGCAAGCACAAACATGGTGACAATCAATGGGTTGGAACAGTTGGCTTCGATGTTCGAGATGAAGGATCTGGGAGTAACAAAACAATTTTGAGCCAAGACTAAAGGTGAGTTTTGGTTATCACAACGTGAGTGTGTGGAAAAGACACTCAGAAATTCGGTATGAATTTAACATGAGACTGATAGAATTTTTCTTCAGATTTATGTCTAAGTGATGAAGAAAGAAGATATGTCTCCAGTATAGTATGCTAGAAGAATGTATAATTTTGTGATGAGAATATCAGATATTTCACTTGCAAGGAGTTGTCAGTGTTCACATGATAAATCGAGGTGGAACAATGAAATGGGTGCTTTGGTTTTGAAAGCACTGGTATCACCTATCTTTAGCTTGCAAGAAGGTGATGAATGGGAAATGACATGGTATTGGGTAAATTGTTGTCAAGGTGGAGATTGTTGAAACAGTGACTACCAATTTCCAATTCCGTTGGATATTGGCATCTTGTAGATCCCTATTATTTAGGTTTTGGTTAAGTCTAATCAGTCCAAGTTAAGGATGTAATTAATTCAGTCAGTTTCATGTAACTGTGGAGAGAATTGTATAAATGTGAATGCCTCAGAGGAATTCAGTGAGCAAGGGGCTTCAAGCCCTCTCCAGTTTGTTTCTTGTAATCTCTTATCAAGCAATAAAATGTTGTTTCCATTGTCCCATGGATGTTTCCCTCACCTTGGGGGTTTTACCATGTAAATTATGTGTCTCCATGTGTGATTGGTTTTTTGCTATGATTTCATGTTTGTACTGTAAAGTTATCTATGCGGGCTTCCGCTGCACAACAGGAACAATGGTCCACTCACCGTTGTTCTTATTTTATTCTTTGTTATTGTTTATTAGTTTCCTATGTTAGTAATAGTTTTATTACTGTTCATTTCACTTCTTGCTTGATTTGTTGTATTTAAATTTGCAGTTAACATCTATACACAAAGTGTATTCAAATCAATGAAACAAAGTATTGTCTACAAGATTAAAGTCATTTGCAAAAGAATTAAATTACAAAGACCTATAGCATACAATCATTCCATCTACAAGATTAGAATGCAACTCTTGAAGATCATCCACAAGATTAGATTTTTAGATTAGAATGCAACTCTTGAAGATGAATTAACAATAGCTGCACATGTTAGTTTATGTCCTTTGTTTGAGTAGTGTGGAGATCTCCTAATTTAATTGTTTATTGCAAATAACATAAAATTATTTTATACTATATGATATGGTTTGTTTTATTCACAAACTATAAAAACCATATAAATGAGAGATTTGGTTTTGAATTTAGTAGTCAGAGAAAAGTAATGTATGATAATGATACAATCATTCCCATTTTCAAAACAACGAAGCACCATAATCATATATATTGAGCTACTGGGATTTACTCAAAGATCAGTCAATACAATGATTTTCGATATTGTGAACATATTATATATCTTAATATAATGTGCAATTTTCTAGTGGAAAAAGAAAGTTCTCCATGACCCTGGGTTGATAATTAAATGCAACAATTAACATTTGTTTTGTGACATTAGAGAGGTGGATAATTGGCTTGTCAAATTTGTGTACTAATTCACTTGCATTAGTTAGAGTTCATATATTTCAAGTTTACACTATTCAGTTATATGTTTGATTTGGATTGAGAAAGGTCTTGTTTTTTAAGGGTTATATGTTTGATTTGGCTTGAGAAATGTCTTGTTTTTTAACATGTGTGTAGGTTTGAAGAAGCTGAAATATTGTCATTCAGATTTCTCACATGGATAAAGGGGATTCACCATATAATTCCAAGGACTTTTCTCTAATTTATCTCATGCATTCAATATTATATGGTTTGTGAATTCATGAAATACATTTTATTGTTTTTGCTTGTTTACTCACGGTGGTTTTCCCATAAATAGAAGTGACAACTCCAGTATGGAGAATTTCATGAATTATTCCTATTAAGGTTGTTTTCCTTATAATTTTACTAGTTTGGTATTTTAGTTTAACTTTCGTCTTTGTCGACCTATTACTCTATTATAGTTGATATGGAAAGTTGTAGATTTTTTTCCCATTCTTTTTTCTTTTTCTCCTACTGTGCAATCTTCCCACCATTATTTTCAAGTACAATAGCAAGCACTCAAAAACTTCCATCAATCAACCCGCGAGTGCTATCTCCTACAACTTGTGAGAAACATGGAGGTTGCTTTGAGGAAACTTGTGAGCTCGCTCTGATAACTTTTTGTGAAATTTTGTTCTCCTCTAGGGTGCATTGCGCTTGCAAATTGAAACAATGATTTTATATAATCTATTCCCTTATTATACAAAAGCTTTATTTTTATAAATATAAACTATATACAAAATCATAAACCTACTAAGAATATAGAATATTGTGATTATATATATCTTATAGTCTAAGTTTTTAATTTAAGTTAAATTAAATATATTTTGAGTAAGTCCACTCACATGACATGACCATATTGATATAGACAAATGGTGATCAATAAGTACCTTGATACATAACATTAAATGTTACATGGAGTCATGTATACATTGTTGTGTTGTATTTGAGGCAATTCAAATCAGATGACATATCACAATGGTTATTGCTAGTCTAAACAAATAATTAGATTACTCAAGTTAAATTTTGATCACCTTCTTTATAAAGGTTTCATGGAACTATTAGCATAAATTAGAAAAAGAAAATAAAAAGATTATCTCTAGAAATATTTAAGTAAAATAAATGAAGATTAACCAAAGTAGATACATGATCTATTATTATACTTTATTTTTATTATTGTTATATTTTTTAATTTTTCTTAATGTTTAATATAAAATCTAACCTCATGCTAAAGTGACAACATCTCCTTCATGCTAGGTGACACCATCTCCTTACTGGGTGCAATTAATACCCCTTTAAAAAAGATGTAATAATTTATTATTATATGAATCTTATAAAAAAATTTGAAATATTTAAATTATGTAATAAAAATTATTATGAAATAACTAACTTATATAATAAATGGATTCARTCTGSTGAAAAATTTCTTARGCACTTRGATTATAYAAATTTAGCCACTCAAATCTGCAGATYCAACCATTCTTCACCAGATTTTGARCAAAATCAAACTAAAAAAATCACCTAAAAACTGCTAAATAAAAACTATCAAAAGATAGAAARTTTCCATTACTACAATMAATCAATCAATCAATCAATCAATAWATATATATAYATATATATATWTATWTATWTATATRTARWATAATAATATAATAATAACAGCTGACCTGCCAATGCATTGACAGCAGTAAAAGCTCAGATTTAAATGACTCCCGAATGCCTTTAATAACTCAACTCATGTTATACATGACATGTTGACAACTATAAAATGACTGCCATGAAAATCAATCACTGCCACTGCACTCCACTCCAATTCTGCCCTGAAACGACTGCCACTCCAATTCTGCCAATGCTAAATCACTGCAACTCCACTCCAATTCTGGCATGAAACTCACCATTTATTTTATATCACTGCGACTCCATGAAACTGCCATGAAAATATGTGATTTATTTTATATCACTGCGACTCCACTCCAATTCTGCCATGTAACTCGCCATTTTTAGGCAAAAATATTATTTAAAAAAAACAAAACAGTGCATGTTAATTCTAATAGTAAATACAGGTTATTTAAGAATGGTTTTTGCTTGTAACTGTGAACTTTGGATGAAACAACGACATGAGGATGGATGCAAAGATCTGGCAAGAGCTCCCGGAAGACTTATTGCTTATGGTTTTAGGAAGGCTTCCCTTTCGACATTCTGTCAAACTGAGAACTGTCTGTAAACGATGGAATCATCTGTTGTGTTGTCGTGATACCCTCCAAAGAATAATGAACGCTAACTTGTCTAATCCCATGAGTCCCATTCCTGGGTTTTTGGTTCAGACCTGGACATATGCTCAGCATCTTGAAACGTGGGTTATAGAAGGGAATGGCTCAGAGGTTTACAGAGTTCGTTTCGGACAGCGCGATGTTTTGGATACTTGCAACAACCTCATGTTCTGCTACAATCGAAAAAATCGCGAACATTCCATAGAAAATCCTGCTACCAGGACATCCAGACGCCTCCCTGGTCCTGACGGATACGACTGGGGGTTCCACGACTGGTGGTTTCACGACTGGTGGTTCCACGCCATGGCTTTTGATGCTTCCACCAGGCGTGCCACTGTCGTGCTCGGCACAAATAACTATGCGAGGATAGGAAAAGATGCCATGAATATCATGAAGATGGAGATTTATGATTCAGATTCTAATGCGTGGTCTAGCATTTCCATGACAGTCCCCGAGTTCATTAGTCCTATCGACAAGGGCATTTATTCTCGAGGAAAGTTTTACTGGCTGCTCGACTTGTCTCATGCCTGCAAGCGAAAGTGCATGGTAGCATTTACTATAGCAGACAGACTTTGGGAAGAGATTCCACTGCCTGAGGGAGGCACATGGGAAACGCCCACATTCATGATACCATATTTCGATTACTCATATTTAAGTGGGTGTGATGGGCGGGTGGTGTTCATATGTGAAAAAGTTGATCGTGATATTTGTTTGTGGAAGTTAAATGAAAATAACGGACATGAATGGTGTAAACTGCGTGTGGATTTGCCAAAAGGCCTGGATACCATTAAATCGGTGACAGGGTTCTCTGAATCAGACTCTGTGGCATTAGAGAGGCCCGTGTATGCGGCAGTGAACAACAGTGGATGGATAATGGTGGTGGACCAAACGTTCAAAGTATTCATATTCAATGAAGAGGGCAAATTAGTGCGGAGGGTGAGATTACCAAGGTCTCCAGAACATGAAGCTGTCAATGCGTTAGGTTCAGATTGCTCTATAAATGTATTACCGTTAGAAGCCAACAATATTTGGTGGCCTCAATAGGTATTGATTGATTTTTTTTTCAAATTTTTTTTTTTTTTAATATCAGTTTTGAGATTATTTTAACTGTGAAGTTTTTTAATGGGTATATTTTATAGGTTTTTAGTGTTTAATCAGTTTTGTATGGACAAGATTAAATATTGATGGAATATTTGTAGTAATTCCAATAAATTAATGGTTGTGATTTCAACCATTAACCTCCTCACTATTATAAAGGCATCAGCTTACATGTTTATTTTTTTACTTTTACTTGATCATATTTAAAATTTACTATGGTGGCTAGCTCATTGCCACTTTTATAGAGTGGAAAGATTTATGAGCAAGTTTTATTTTATGGTAGCCGCTATGCTAGTAATTATTCTCATGAATTTTTTCATGATTTAATTGCTACACCATTTCTTAAATTTCAACCTAGTATTTTTCTTCTATTTTGTTTTAATAATTGGGATGGCATTGCTAAACCTATGAAAGAGAACAACTTTTACTTTTATTATGTATAAAAGGATTTGTTTCCAAGATTTCCTTGTCCATATCATTTGAGTATGTAGGAGTGGTTTTTTCACGGGTCACCTTAAGAAAATAATTGTAATGTTGATTGGATTGTAAATAAGATTTGTGTGTACTAATGATGCTGATTTTGTTGTAAATAAGAATTTTTCAAATAAGATAATGTTTACATTCAATTTTGAAATATTGAGTGTTTTCTCAAGTTTTTAAAATTCTATCAATTTAAATGTTATAATGATTTACATTATTAACTTAGGAAAGTTTACTTTGTTTGTTAAATATTAATTCAAAAGATTTTAATGAATTTCATTTTCATAAAGGAATGCTTTCTTCATACTTCTAATTCATTCCTCTCTTATAAAACCAAAGACTCTTGGTAAATAATGGGATTACATGTTGCGTTCCTATAATGACATGTACTTGCCTATAAACTAGATGAGTTCCATCTCTAGTTTATTCATTTAGAATTAGATATAAATGATCATGAGGATTATGAAACATGTCAAGGTTTTTCATTTAGATCTATATAATTTGTCATGAAGATTATGAAACATAGGTTATATAAATGATCATTAAGATTATGAAACATGGGTTATAAAAGGGAGATATTAATGCTCACAACATCTTCTACTACGGAGAAAAGGGCAATGAAGTTTATTTTTAAAATTTTGGATTATCTTAGTGTTAAAGTCTTTTACCTTTATTATACTAAGTTTCTTTTCTAATTGAAACTAATCATTCCAAGAAAGTGAAAAGGAGAATCATATTACTTCAAAACCTAGAGACACCTTGAATATTAACAAAGTATAACCACCCAGTTGATGCCAATCATTCACATATCATCCAAACATGTTTCTTAATGAATCTTCATCTTAGCTACTTTTCTTTGAATAGAGCACCATTTTTTACTGTTATTTGGATGCGACACCATTTTTTATTAGAGAAGTGAATGTAAAAATGACATTTATGTTTCTAAAAGTGGTGAATTCTTCGATCATAATCATTATACTTATTTAATTGTTTTCAAATGATGAAATAAATCAAATTTTATATCAATATGAAAATGTTAAGAATATGAAAATGTTAAGAATGTTCATGTAATATGTTTGAATTGAGTTTTCAAAATAAAATGAATATATATATATATATATATATATATATATATATATATATATATATATATATATATATATATATATATATATATATATATTTTATA
>ML783753.1:671347-685724 GCA_009831015.1 Picea engelmannii
ATATATATATATATATATATATATATATATATATATATATATATATATATATATATATATATATATATATATATATATATATTTTATAGAAGAAAGTTTAAACTTAATTTTTCTATCAATGAGAAATTGTGTGAATAGATGTATGTGACATTAATAATAAAATGAAAAACTCATGAAAACATTTCTTATAACTATATAATAATATATAAAGATAAAATATAAAAATATAAAAAAATTATTATAAGCAACACATAAAAATTTAAAAAAAAAATCTTAATTTATTTCTAAAGAATATCATAGAAAATTGCCTATAAAGATATGAAACACTTTCTTATAATTATATTGCAACACATAATGTCATAACTTTTATGGCTTTTATGGATAAAAAGAAGAAGTTATGAATAGAGTTATGAAAATCTTTTTTATAATTATATAATAACATAGAATGTCTTACATTTTATTCATGAAAAAAAAATGTTATGATAGAGTTAAGACATTAACTTTTATAGATTAAAAGAATAAGTTAAAGATAGAGTTATGAAAAAACTTTGTTATATTATATATATATATATAATTAATGTATAAATGTTTATTGATGAAAATAAAAAGTTATGAATAGAGTTATGGAATATAAATAACTAACAAAATTATAGAAAACATTTAATAAATAATGTTTTGTAAAGATATGTGAATTTTTATTTTTACTATATTATAATACACATTAAAAATGAAAGTAAATCAAATAATAATTTATCAATATTTAAAAAAAAATAAAAAATTACATCCTTAAATTTATTTCAAAACATTTAATGAATAGGTGGTATACTTTAATACTTATGTTAAGAATTTTTTTTTAAATAATTTGTGTGGATTTAAAAAAAAACTCCATTCATGTATCATTTGATTATATAGGAATCATTTTTCATAAACAAATTTTAGTTGAATGTTATTCTTTTTTTTAATAAGAATTTTCTATGTAGGAATAACTTCTTTACATTTTAGTTTTGGAATATTGAAATTTAAATATTACATCTTTTATTTTAGTAATTTTTATTCTTTATGGAAGAAAATATCTCTAAATTATAATTCTAAAATGTTGAAATTTAAGTACTGCATTTTGTTTCCTAATTTCCATTATTAGTGGAGGAAAGCTCATTTGGTTAGAAAGATGTGAAATATCTTAACCAACTTTATTACCAAATCACTGTTGAATTTCACTTTAGTATGCATGGATTTTTTCTTTATACACCTAATTCATTATTTCATGTGCTTAATTTTTGTACTGGCCCCTTCAAACATACAACAATATTTGGTCCCTCTAGGTTGTTCCTTTCTCAAGGATTTACATTGACATTTTTCTCTAGACATTGATCATCATTTAAACAAGAATTCAACATCATGTTAATTTCACTAATCTATCATTGGGTATTGTTTATTACACAAATACTTTAACACATTATTGTTATCATTGAGTTGGTTCCTAATTTTGCACAATGCATGAAACTATGAATGGAGAGAATCCTTCATTTTTTTTTTATGTAATATCATTGATTTGGATACTATCTTGAACATAAAGGACAACCAAAGGATCCAGACATCATCCTGGTTATGATAATAATTCAAGTTACTTTAGCAATGCAAACAACAAATCAAAAAACATATTTGCAATTAGCCAATTTAATGTAATATTTTTGAAGGGGATGTGGAGAAAATGACATAAATTGTAGCAAATAACACATCACATCATAAATACAAGAATACTATGAGGAAACTTATCATATTTTCCTTCTCTTAAACTCTTCAAATAGTTCAAATTAAACTAGAAAAAATCCATCTCAATACATGCTTTGTTAAGCAAAAGCAAATAAGTGCAAAGATTTACATCCATTTGAAAACCCTTACAGGGAAATTTTTAAGGATCTATATTTATTTTAAAGCGTAGAAACCTTAGCAAATATTATTAATTCTTAAAATGACAACTATAACATGTTTGGCGACACATTTGTAAAAATATCCAAATGTATAAGGATTTTGTGTAGTTTCTATAGAATTTTGACTATTTTTTTATGTAAAATAATTTTATCCTATAGAATTTGGGTGAATGGTTTTTGGAAAAAACTAGAAATTAGTGAATCGTTTTTTGGAAAAAAAAAACATGGAAAATTAGTCCATGGAAAAAATTTAGCCCCTAATTTTTTCTCTATTTCGAAAATGAATCCCTCTTCATTTAATGTACATGGATCATATCAATAGTTAGTTGTTTGAATGACAATAGATAGAAAAATATATCTATAGAACGAAGAAAAAGATTTCACGAAACAATGAATACTTTAATTAAATGGTTAAAGAAGGGCGATACAAGCAAGGTTGGATACTAAGAATATTGTGGTAGTTGTGTTGTTCTTTTGTGGTTGGTGGAAGATAACCTCTTTTATTCACCTCCCTGCATGTGCGGAGGTTCGAACAATATGCAAGTCATTCCATCCCATGACAAAAGAAAACAAATTTCATACAATTTTAGAAACCTATAAAAAAATGGATAAAACTAGAAAACAAACTCACTACTTATGAAGTCCTCCATATGATCATAAAACATTCTTGAATACCCACCTCATCAAAAAACCATAATCATACACTTTCTTCTATTTGAAATTAGACTAGACTAGATATAGGATTTATAAAAATCAAGATAAAGCATCATGTGAAAATCCCAATGATGCTCAATGGTACTCTTCATGACCTCTAACCTTTTGCCACAAAAAAGTCTAAGTATGGAAATAGTACTTTCTCAAAGGATTTTTTTTTCCTTACTAACCTCTGACCTTTGAGAGGATGGTTGAGGTTCAAGGATTGTGCATTTAAGGAAATGACAAGGAAATACAAAACCTTTGATCACCAAAGTACTCAATGGGAATTTTATGATTTTTTTTTTAAACTCTAAACTTTGAAGGAAGGATTGATTCTCAAGCCAAGTCCCCATGGTAAAAAATATTCAAGACTCAAAAAGAATTGAAGTGGAGATAAATTTTTGAAGGTTTCCAAAAAGATGGGTAATACTAATCTACATTAGCTTGTAACCTAATATAGGGCTTCCCATACCAAAGAATAGGATAGTAGAGGGCCTACATATGCTAGTGGAATAAAACTAGCAAATAGTATGCATATTATTATGACATAGGTTGGAAGAAGGTTTCACATACTAAAGTTAGACTTATTCAACGATTTCCTATGACTTTAAGAGCATGAGGACCAATTAAGGGTTATGACAATTTTGTATGTTCATTTTACATGTCTACTTGAAATTTTATAAACACACAACCTTTTGAGGGGAGGGAGAAATCCTATGAATGAGAATGTAAAAATCCTTTCCCATGAGGGTGAGGGTGGGGGTGGGGCATATATTGGAGGAAATGTATTTACATTTCCTCCAATATATGCCCAACCATGTCATCTTATAGCCCTAGCTTGCTTGGGGGTGAAATTTAGGAATCCCTACAAATTTGTGGTGAAGTCTAGTCTTCTCCTTGTTAAATTTTATATTAAGAGTTATAGCTATATTTGGTTACTCTTGATCACTTATGCTTAGCTATGCCATTAGCATGTTACTTGATTCGTTCAATTTTTCTTCATGCAACTCACAAGCACTCTGAAAATGAACCAAAAACATAAAAAAAATTGCAAAATGCACAGTCATGAGCAAATATCATGGAGGTCGTACACATGTACTGTAAGTTTTAAACCTGTGAAGTAAAGCAATGAATATAGATTCTTAAGAAAAAAATAATTTAATCAATGGCTCATACACATAGTACACAGAGATTTATACCGGAAACCCTCAACCGAGGAAAACCTCTCTTATATTCATTATATCGAATTTCACCATTCACCATAAAATATATACATGTTTTTAGATATTTCGTAGATACCAAAACCCTAATCCCTTAATCTGGGATTAATTTAGAAAACCGTTAAAAATAGCAAAAACCATAAAAAAAAAATGGGGTGCTACCCCGAACGTTGTGCGTAACCAGGGGGGGCATACTTGGCCTCCCCTGGGACCCCCTTGGGAAGCGCCTGGCGCACACGACACAAATAGCACTACTAGAGGGATTGCCAGACGCAATTGTCGAATCTGTCACGCCCACACACACATGCAAAGAATATAACACATACCCAACATGTACACCTTGGATCTCAATCACCAACAACAAAAACTACTTCACAATCATATAAATATGGGTTCTATGTTGGAGGCAAGGGACCAAGACCAATTATTATACATATATGTTGGAGAATAGTTTCGCTGCTATCCTAGGTTTTATGTTCTCTTTTTTATTAGAACCCCTTGGATTTGCAAGAGTTGGACCTAGTATAGTGTTGGGTTTAAATATTCATAAATAAAACCATGAAATTTTGGTGGATTTGAGATTGATAACTAGCTTAGGTCGTAGAAACCCACACTTGAGTGATGAAGGTGCGAAAAACAAGATTTACTTATATTTCTTGTTGTTACATTTGAATTATCAATATAAATATCTCCCTTATCTCCTCCATTCATAGTGCATTTATATGTTATTGGTTCGTACTAATTTACTTTTATTAGTTAGAGTTCATATATTTCAAGTTTATATACTATTCAGTTGTATGTTTGATTTGTCTTGAGAAAGGTCTTGTTTCTTGACGCATGTACAAGTTTTAAGAAGCATATTGAATTAGAGGCTTGTCATTCAGATTGCTCACATGGTTCAAGGGGATTCACCGCATAATTCAAGGGACTTTTCTCTAATTTATTTCATGCATTCAATAGTATATGGCTTGTGAATTTAGGAAAGGTTGGTTGTTGTATTTGGTTTTTTTGTTGGCAAGATTGATCATACTCATCAAGGATTTTCTTATAAATAGAAATGATGAATCCATTGGAAAGAATTTCATGAACTCTTCCTATTGGGATTGTTCTCCTTATAATTTTACCATTTGTGTAGCTTGGTTGGGTTTGTGTCTCTATTCATCGGTTACCTTGTTACAATGGATAAGGAAAGCTTTAGATTCATTTCTTGTTCTTTTTTATTTTTTCACTTACTTTACAATCTATCCATGACTATTCTCAGGTACATTAGACAACATTTGCGAGTTTCCTTCAATCAACACAAGCACTTTCTTGTGTCCTTGAGTTGCACTCCAACAACTTGTGCACAATGTGCAGGTTGCCTTAAAGCAATCCACGAGCTTGTTCAAAATATTTTCTGTGATATTAGTGAAGTTTTTTTACAACTATGCCTTAGTCCCAAACTCATGTTTTCCCCTCAAGGGTGAATTGCACTTGCTAATCAAAATAATGGAGTCAGATGTCTACAACAAACGCCAATAATCATATATAAAACTTTGTCAATATTAATATAATCCCTTATTATATAAAAGTGTTATTTTTATAAATATAAACTATAGTACATAGTTATAAACCTACTAACAACATTGTAATTAGATATATCATATATTCTAATTTTTTTATTTAAGTCAAATTGAATATCTTTTGGGTAAGTCCATGGGTAAGTCCATTCACATGATCATCTCTACATAGACAAATGAGGATCAATAACCATCCTACTACACAACATTAAATGTTGTATGGGGTGTATATATGACCCCATACAAAATTTAGTACTACTTAGCACAATGATTATTGATTACTTAAACAAATAATTAAAATACTTCAATAAATTTTTGATCATCCTCGTCTTAATGGTTTCATGAAACTATAAGCATAAAATTCAAAAAATCAATTGAAAAGATTATCTTTTAAAATATTCAAATTTTAAATATAACGAAAGAAAATGAATTGATACTCTATCAAGATAATGATAATGATGTGATAATTTATTGTTATAAAATAATTTGAAATAACTAACTTATGTAATAAAAATATTATGAAATAATTAATTTATGTAATAAATTTAAATACAATCTATATATAAGTGTAATAAAAATTAGTAAATAAACAAATTAATATAATGAATAATTGGTAAATATAAAAGGAAAGAAATAAATCTTTGTTTAATAATAAAAAAATATATATAAGAAAAAAAAATTAGTATGATAAAAAATAAATATAATAAGGAGAAAAAAGGACGATTACATTTTTGCATGTTTAGATAAAAAATGGTATGGTGCTTTACGGTTAACAACTACTCTCTAGTGATTGATTAACGGAGAGAATTAGATGACCGACCAATGCGTTGACAGCTGTAAAACGCATGTTGACAACTATACGAGTGGCATCTCACTCTCATTTTAACATGAAATTTTTTTATTTTTAGGTGTATTTATTTTTAAAGGTTTATATTTATTGAAAATTGGTATATTTAATAGGTTTTTAGTGTTTAATCAGTTTTGTAAGAACAAGATTAAATATTGATGAAATATTCTTAGTTGTCTCAATAAATCAATAGTTGTGATTTCAACCACTAGCTATTATAAAAGTATCAGCTTACATGTTTATTTTTTAATTTTTACTTGATCATATTTAAAATTTACTATGGTGGCTAGTTGATTATCACGTCTAAGTGATTAACAAAAATTAAAGTTTTGTTACAAAGTGGAGAGATATGAATCCCCGTTTCATTTTCTGGACCAACCAAAACCTTCCGAAATTCACACACCATGAGTTTGTTACTATCCTAGTATTTATTTTATAAAAAAAATAAAGAGTTTGCATGTTAATTTTAAATACAGGTTACCATGAACTTTGGATAAATTTTAAATAAGGGTTATTTAAGATTGATTTTTGCTGGCAATGTGAACTTTGGATGAAACGACTACATGCGGATTTGCCAGGAGGCCACGATACCATTAAATCTGTGAGAGGGTTCTTTGACTCAGACTCGTGACATTAGACAGACAGCATGGTATGCGGCCGTGAACAGCAGTGGATGGATAATGGTGATGGATAGAAGATATGAAGCATTTATATTTATTGAGAAATGTGAGTAGATATTATTATGTATCAAGTAAGAAGGTGGGAGAGTTCTCTTTTAAACAAAGAAATAAAGTACGTTTTAATATACAAGTTTAGTTTCAACCTCATACTAATTTAGAAAGCATCTAGTTGGATGTGAGAGATTTATTCTAACTAATTCCAACAACTTTTTAAAGACTAAGAACAATTATGTAAGTTGAACAAACACACTAGCACCCTCCCAATAAGCAAAACATAGAGAGGAACAAAGAAGAACAAGGACAGGTCCCAACACTAAGGTTTAATAAGGTACCTATGTACAAACTCTCATAAATGGAGAAAAGGAGAAAAACCCGTAGGAGAAAACTCCTCTCTCCAATGCACATTCCAAACTATTGAGGCAATGAGAGATGAATGCACACCCCCAAAATAAATTGATCCTCTAGAATTGAGTCTAGGCACAAAAGACTTGATTAGGTACTCATTTACAACCGAGAAAACATCATATGTTAATCCATCTCACTAGAGTGCATGGGTTAATAGTGGTTGCAACCACCAAATCAATATAGGAATTAGTGTTGTGTACAAGGCTCACTCTGAGCTTGATCTCGATAGAACATGGTGAATAAAAAAACACCTAAAAAAGCATTTCACAACATCCCCTAAATATGATGGCGATGGATATCACAATTGATGTCTTAAGTAAGGAGTACGAGCTAAAAGTGACAAAGATGCAAAAACAACGTAAGTGGTAATGATCAATACAGGCCATAAGAAACTTCTTTCACATCTCTGGACGATACCGTCTACCTCGTGGACCAAACACATGGTAATGATCAAGCCATAAGAAACTTTTGATGGTCAAACACACAATCTTCGGATCTACCACAAGCAAGGTGATAAGTCTGTGGACATCAATCAACCAATTGTTGCTCCAGGTCACCCACAACGTGAGGGATTCGCCATGAGAATATAAATTAGAAGGGGTAAAGACATGTTAGCCTTCAATGTTCTACATGCTTCCCAGACAGAGATCTCGAGGAGAGAAGGATGAGAAAGATCGATCTGAGAGCTATTTCGTCTCTTTCAACAACGACGGCGATGGCTGTGATAACCAAGATCTGTGTAGACATGCCTAGAAACCAAATCAGAAAACATACTACTATCGCCCTCCCGTGAGGGTCACGGGAGTTATGTGTAGACACGGCTAGAAACCAAATCACAAAACATTCTACTATCGTCCAGTGAGGGAGTTAAGTCCAGTCCGGCTCTAATACCATATTGAGAAATGTAAAAATAGATATCATTATGCATAACGCAAGAAGGTGCCAGAACTTTCTTTTAAATAAAGAAACAGAGTACATATTAATACAAAAGTTTAGTCTCAAGATAGAAGAATTGCCTTGATCTATCTGTTGAGAAAATATCTCAACTTCACACCAATATGTAAGAGATTCATTCCAACTAGTTCCAACAACTTCTTAAAAATTAGGAACAAGTTCACACCAATCTCGAAATCATGTTGTTGGATGGGAGAGATTCACTCCAATTAGTTCCAACATCTTCCCAAAGACTAGAAACAACTATGTGAGCTTAACAAACACACCAACAATATTCAATGCAAAGGGAAAATTAGAGCCGAGGGTGAGATTACATCAGCTATATCCATCTGTTTCCATTAGAAGCCAAAAATATTTGGTGGCCTAAATAAGTGTTAGTTGTTTGAGATTATTTTGAATTGGTTTTCCTTTAATGTTTTCTAGATCACTAATGGGTTACTTCAAGTGGTTAGGTTTTGTTATAAGATGATGTAGTTATAATTTTATAAGTAGGATTTTTGAAATTGTATCAAGAGAGAAATTGTATCAAAGTATTGTTAATATTTTTAGCCGTAGTTTAAATGTTTATTATCCATTTAATTTTATCCTAAATATGAAGAGAAATTGTTGGATCTGTAGATTTGAATAGTTAAGTATGTATAATTCAAGTACTCCATATATATATATATATATATATATATATATATATATATATATATATATATATATATTCCCATAAAAAATGTCAAAATGTAGAACACTTAAATAAACCATTTTTTTTGCTTTGATAATAATAAAAAACATCAATATTTTTAAATGTAACATCTTTATTATGTATAAGATCCATTTATTTAGTTTACATAAATGTACATACCTTAAGATTTATTACTTTTCTCTCTCCATATTAAAACCTAAGGAAACACAAGATTTATTATTTTTCCCTTTCCATAATAGAGGGCTATTATAATGGTTTATTCACTCATCACCTTAAGCAAAGTTGTGTAAGAGCTATCCATGTAAGGATAATTTCTTTACATTCTAGAATATTGAAATTTAAATGTTAACATTTTTGTCCTTGTAATTATAATTTCATTCTAAAATATTGAAATTTAAATGTTTATTTTTTCATAAATTATTTCTATTAATTATGGAGAAAATTTTATTTACATTTTGATTTTAGAATATTGAAATTCAAATATTGCAATTTTTGTAATTTCATGAAATTTAAATATTGTATTTGTATTTTTTCTCAACTTTCATTTCTCATTAAGCAAAGTTTCTTTACATTTTAGTTTTAAAATATTTAAATATTAAATATTTCATATTTTCCATTTAAATATTGATTTTTTGGGGAAATTTTATTATTAATGGAGGGAATACAAGAAAACTTTGTTTGTTAAAAATTAGGAAAGCGTCCTTAATCACCTTTAATAATAAAAAAAAATCACTTGTGAATTTGATTTTGACATACATAACTTCTATCCTAATATACCTAATTTCATCCTTTTTATACAAATTTTCCAATCCCTTCTAATGCACCAAATATTTGGTTCCTCTACATCTTTCTCCTCTGAAGGATTGAACATGCTTCTCTAGACATTGATTCTCTTTTTAGGTCAACTCTAATATGCTTGCCCACTTAATTTTCCTTTTGTGTTTCTCCCCTCAAAGAGTTATAATGAAAAATTTCTCTAGACATCGATCCTCATTTATAGGTCAACTATAATGCAATAATCCTCGTTTCTAGGTCAACTCTAACATTTTTGTTTTAAAATAAAAAAGGCAGGTCCTGTTATATTAATATTGCAAAATTACAGAGTTATGTTGAAGTGCCAATTGTCCCGCCTGGAAAGGAAACCGAGACAGTTGGCCATTCCATGCTAGCTTCCAAACTCAAAGTGTTAATCTGCCATCTTGCCCGATGGAAACCATGATGCATGGCCAACCTTATTATTAGTATGTTCTTTACTATACTACTGCTATTATTGCTATAAGCTAAATGAGCTACAACTCTGGTTTGCATCAAGAGAAAAGAGTTTCTAACAGTAAACAAACAGGAAAACCTCTTAGCCGGTGTTCTCGTGGTCGTCTTTCTCCTTGTTGCGTCTAACTGGAATAGCGTAGACTTGCGCGCATGTGGGGCATTGGCACCTTGGGGTGGCGTTGGAGTAGGCGACGCAAAGCATATCTAGGCATTGATTGATGCGGATGGCTCTAAAAATTTGGTTGTCCACCATGTTGCGTACATCGAAGATTAATTTCAGGTGCTCCGGGTGAAGAAGTGGTGGTTGGTCCTAGGAGTTCTGCAAAATGGAGGGGAGGAGAGCTTCCATCCATGTGTCGGCCTCCTCCTGGTGCTCTCGCTGCCTACTCTGCTGCTTCATTTCCTCAGGAGGTTCATCGGCTGTGATGCGGATGTTTCCTTCTATGCCTTCCTATATTTCTTCCTCTACAAAGGAAGGTGTGAATTCCTCATTTGGAGTGCCCCTGGGACCGTGTACAGCTCTTGGAACAGGGGTCATGGCATTCGTTTCAAAACAAGTGGGGGGATCCCAATTGTCCGGAACCGTGAAGAGGAGGCTCTCTGAGTAATTCTGGATGGATTCCTCCGGAGGAATCTCCTCGACATATGCCATGGGAGGCGTTCCAGTTCTTATGGACTTCCTGGGTCTCCTTCTCTTAGCTAGAGTCAGTGCTCTCTCAAATTTCTTTTGCCTTTTCCTTCGCGAGTTGGCCGCATACCACGTTGCACCTCTGCAAGGCCGCCCCCTTTCTCTTGGCATGCTTAGAAATAGAACTATTGCTTGAATGTCCACTGTGAGGTTGTCTCTGTTCCTGCACCTCGAAGGTTCATCCTTTGGCTCTGCAGCCTTCCGATTCATCCCAAAGCCTCCAAGGTTGTTGATAAGGGCGAGAATAATAACTATAGCCATTAAGGTTGTGGTCTTAATGCTCTGATCAACCGTTCTCCTCGCGCGAGTGAGAGGCCTCGTCATATGGTAAAGGCTGCCTGGGTTTGTTCCCATCATAAATGGCGAGGAGATGGGGGTTGGTGGCCACCATTAATGGCCCCACCTGGCGCTGCTCCACGTGTTCCTCCCTCTCCGCATGGCACCCCATCCGGGGGTTGGAGATCCCTATTGGCAAGAGCTTGACACAGCTCTAAGATGTTTGAATCTTCAGAGCTGTGTGCTTCTCAGTGTATCTGTTATGTCTCCCTTAATACACCTTCATTTGCCACGCAGTCCGCTACTCTGTTTGCCTCTCTTTTTACGTGAGAAGGGGTGATGCTAAGGTTGGCCCTTAGGAGGCCCTTGAATTCCTCTAGCAGCCCGGAGAATCACCAACTGGGTGAGATTTTCTGCAGGTTTTCCCCGTGGAGGATTTTGGTGATTAGCTAAATGACAATTTGTGAGTCCCCCTTCAGAATGATCTTGCGGGTGTGTTGAGCAATTGCTACTCGAAGACCTTGTAGTAGGACAATTAACTCTGCTGCATTGTTTTTTGTCTCTCCCAGATATCCCACTGCCAGGACAAGGATTTCTCCTCTGGAGTTTCTGAGTATAGCTCCATAGCCAACTGGTCCTGGGTTTCCTTTGGAAGCCCCATCAAAGTTGATCTTTATGAAGCCTGCAGGAGGAGGGGTCCAAGTGATTGGATTGTTGTTTTGGCATTTGGGTGCTCTGATCACCAACTTGTTGATCGAGTTGAGTTGCTAGTTTTGGAGAATGCACTATTCTTCCGGGTTACACTTCAGGTCCTCTAGTTTCCAGGTTTTGCTTCTAACTGTTTCCTTGATAAGTGTGGCAATTTTTGCCCAAGTTACTCCTGGTGTGGAGTCCTTGGAGTGGAAGATTATTTTGTTTCGTTCCTTCCATATTTGCCAGAGAATAAAGCCTGGGAGGAGTTTCCAAATATAGTTCAATAAAGGGTTGTTGTAAGTGATCAAGTCCCAGTTTTCAATCGTGCCTCTGATGCTGCATCTGTTTTGATTGGATCTGCGCATTATTTGAGCTCCCTGGTCCCATATCGACTGGCTGTAATGACACTCGTTGAAAAAATGTTCTTTGGTTTCCTCTTGCTGTTGACATAAGATGCATATTGAGGGTCCAATGAAGCCTCTTCATCTAAGGTTATCCCAGGTTAAAATTCTGTTATGTGCGATCAATCAGAGGAAGGTGGATACCTTGGGCCAGAGTGCCTTGTTCCAAACCTTGTTCCAAATGTTTTCCTTTTCCTGATTTTGGTAGTTACCTTGTAGGTAGTAGGCCTCTTTGACTGAGAAGTTGCCAGTTGTGGAGTGCCCCCATCTAAGGATATCCGGGCCTTCTCTGTTGGGGATTTTCCGATGACTTGCGTAGTGTTGCCAAGATTGTAGATTTAAGTTCTCTTGAACCCTTAGTTCCTAGCTAGAAGTTTTCCACTTTTGCCACTGCAGTCTTTGCTCTTCAGGTTTCCAGAGATCTTTCACCTTTAGGGGAATGTCTTGATTGAGAGCATGTTGGAGGGGCCTTAGTTCTTCCAGGTCATTTAGAGGTTTGAATTGCTACCATGAGTCTTGCCAAATCATGGCACTGTCTCCATTTCGTATCTCCCAAAAAGCGTGCTTTTGTACTAGGTCTCTGTTTTGCCAGGCTATGTTCCAAATGTTAGATCCCTGTATTTGGACATTGTGCCTGATCAGTTGGTCCGACGGCATGGAGGGAGCGTATTTTTTCTTCCATATTTGCATCCATAGGGCATCTGGTGTTTTCAGCCATCTCCACCACATTTTGGCTCCCATTATCTGATTGAGCTTTCCTGGATCTTGGAGTCCTAGGCCTCCCATGCTTTTTGGTGCGCAAATATTATCCCAGCCTACCAGCGCCCACTTCTTGTTGGGTTGAAGGCCTTGCTAGAGGAAGTTTCGTTGGAGGTTCCTTACAGCTTTGATGATTTGCTTGGGAGATGCTAGGGCCATGAAGAGGTAAGTGGGAAGGGTTTGTAGGACCGATTTAAGCAAAACTAGCCTGGCCACAATATTTAGCATTCTGAAGGTCCAGTTGTTCAGCCTGTTTGAGATGGAGAGGAGGAGGTTGTCCCAGGAGATGGACTTTGCTAGTGCTCCTGTTAAAGGAATTCCTAGGTAATTAGATGGAAGGGAGCTCTTGGATATTCCCAGGAGTTTGGAGATGTGGAGTTGGACCGCAGTCGGAGTATTGAAGAAGAAGAGCTTGGATTTGTCTAGGTTAAGCATCATGCCTGAAGCTTCTGTGAAATCATAGAGGATGGAATTGAGCTTGTTGGCTTCTCTTGTAGTTGGGGAATTCATGAGTAGGGTGTCATCAACAAATTGACTGTGTGAAGGAGCCAGTTGGATGTTGTGCAGGGGCAAGCCTTTGAGAGAGCCTTCTAGGACCGCTGATTTAATGTAGCGTCCCAGGCCTTCTGCCATGAGTACAAATAAAAAGGGCGATAAGGGGTCCCCTTGTTTGATACCTCTAGAGGGTGAGAAGGGCCGGGAAGGGACTCCATTGACAAGGATGGAAAAGAAGGCCGAGGAGGTGAGGTTCAAAATCCAGTTTACCCAATTTTGATCAAAACCAAAAGAATTTAAGGTGGCCCGAAGGTATTGCCAGCTGGCTCTATCAAAAGCTTTTGAGAGATCAAGTTTTATTAGCATACCTAGAGTTTTTGTCGACTTGAGAGAGTGGATGAACTCATGAGCTAATATAACGTTGTCCATGATTTGTCTTCCCTTTACATACCCTGCTTGTTCCCTGGAGATTGTTCGGTATGTGTTATATTCTTTGCACGAGTAGTAGTGTCTGAGCGCCTGCGCCGGGCGCGTAGGGGGGTTAGAGGGGGGTGCAGGGAGGCGGAGCCCCCCGCGCGGAGGTTCAGGGGCAGCGCCCCCGAATTTTTTTTTTTGGGCCGACATATTTCCGGGACCACATGATATTAGGTGGTTTTTCGGCACATGTTTTTTGCCGATGGTTTTCTATTTCCGGTTAAGGAATTAGGGTTTTGGACTAATCCAGGTCATTGGGTTAGGGTTTTGGATGCTGCTAGCTCCTATATGTATATTGTATTGTAAACAATGTAACACAATTGTATGAATATAATA
>ML783753.1:689473-705304 GCA_009831015.1 Picea engelmannii
GATCCATGGGCATTGTTGCCCTGGATTGTTGACTATGTAACCCTGTAACCCCCTGTGTGCAAAGAAAACAACAAGTGGGAGAATGTTGGGTATGTGTTATATTCTTTGCACGAGTAGTAGTGTTTGAGCGCCTGCGTCGGGCGCGCAGGGGGGTTAGAGGGGGGGTGCAGGGGCAGCGCCCCCGAATTTTTTTTTTCAGGCCGACATATTTTTGCCGGTTTCGAGCCGACATATTTTCGCCAGGCCGACATATTTCCGGGACCACATGATATTAGGTGGTTTTTCGGCACATGTTTTTTGCCGATGGTTTTCTATTTCTGGTTAAGGAATTAGGGTTTTGGACTAATCCAGGTCATTGGGTTAGGGTTTTGGATTTCGCTGGCTCCTATATGTATATTGTATTGTAAACAATGTAACACAATTGTATGAATATAATATATGCTGGTTTTCCCGGTTTGGGTTTCCAGGTGAAAAATATCTGTGTAATGTTTGTATTTGCCATTGTATCTTTTCTGTTCTTTTCTGAATATCAGTTTGCAGTAGATATTGTACAAGGTTAGAATTTACAGAGATGATGTAGGGAAAAATTGGCTTGAGGCGATTCGTAATCACCTTTGTAATGATTTTGTAAATTACATTACATAAAGCAATGGGCCTGAACTGTTTGGGATTTGTGACCCTATCCTCTTTTGGTATTAGAGTGAGGAAGGTTGTGTTGAGGGCCAAGAGAACTTGGCCTGACGTCCGTGATTCCTCTACTACCTCCCAGACCTCCTTCTGTACTATATCCCAGCAGTGATGGAAGAAGTCAGTAGTGAAACCATCTGGGCCTGGAGCTTTTCCTGGGGGCATAGCTTTTGTTGCTTGGTCCACTTCCTCCTGAGTGATATGTCTCATTAGAGCGACGTTCTGTTCAGGGGTCACCAGTGAGGGTATGTGGCTGATCACTCATCTGATGGCTTCGTCTCTATCCTCCCTGGTTTCCGTTAGGAGATCATGGTAGTACATGTTGAGCTCTTCTTCTATTTGGGTATGTTCTCTTATTGGATTACCCTATCCATCCTCCAGATGGGTGATTCTGTTGATGTGTGGACGATGTACCATGGTTATGTGGAATAATTTTGTGTTCTTTTCCCCCTCTTTGAGCCATTTTACCCTGGACTTTTGCCTCCATAAAATTTCCTCTTGCTTTCTTCTTTCTTCTAGCTGTACTTGTAGCTTCTCTTCCTCTTCCATAAGTTCAGCAGTTTGAGTCCCTGAAATGAAAGTTCTTTGTATCGCTATCAGATTGTTCTCTATTTCCTGCATGCTTTGGAATATGTTTCCAAAGGTGTTTTTATTCCAGTTCTTTAGCAATTGCTTGAAGTTTTTGAGCCTTTGCTCGAATTTGTACATGCTAGTACCATGATCTATTTCTGCTTGAGCCCACCAAGTTTTTGCAAGTTGTTGGAAGTCTGGGTGTGTGAGCCAGAATTTATCAAACTTGAATGGTTTATATTTAGGTGTTGCCTCCATTTCTAGATGGAGGGCTATTGGCCAGTGGTTCGATCCAGCTTTGGGGAGAATAAGACTTTCCATGCAGAGGTCCTTTTCAATCAGTTCCTCAGCCATAAGAAAGCGGTCCAGTCGATAGGCTACATGTTGGGTTCCTGACCTACGGTTAGACCAAGTAAAAGTACCATTGTTGTTCTCTATGTCTACTAACTTTAGATGATCAATAAGGGTTTTGAACTTACCACTGTCTTGTTCTAGCCTTCTACTCCCACTGGTTTTTTCCTCCAACGACAAGATCATGTTGAAGTCGCCTCTATGATCCTGTTAGGTGTGGTTGCCAATGATTTGATGAAGGCTAGCCGTTCCATAAATTTATTCTTTTCTCGTTGACTTTGGGGTCCATAAACATTGGTGATGGTCCCCTCCCAATTCGAGCTTGTGACTTCAAAGTGGGTTGTTATGGTGCCTATTGTGGAAAAAGGTTTGCTAAGAGTAGTGTTGCTTGGGTTCCAAAGTATGGCCAGACCCCTTGAAGCCCCTTAGGAGTCTGTTTGAATAAAGTCGCATCCTTTCCAGATGCATTGGAAGATGGTTTCAACTTCTGTCCCTGCACATTTTTTTCTTGTAACATTAGAATATCTAGGTTTTCTGCCTTGATGTAGTCTCGGAGGATCCTCTGTTTGGATCTTCCATTGAGTCCTCTAATGTTCTAAGTGATGATCTTCATCATTATGGGGGTGGGTTTGGGTGGAGGTATCCCTCCGAGAGCTTGTGAATCTGACCTGAGTTAATCATGAGATTTCCTGCTCCCTTGATTAGTTGATGTATTGGTTTGCGTCTCCTTCTTTTGTTCTCTCATGGTATATTTTTTGAGCCTGAGCCTGATTTTGTGGCTATGCCTAAGCGTGCCATGGATCCCATTGTTGAGTCGAGAAAGACCTTGTGTACCTTTTGGAGTTTCTCTTCAGGGAGGGCTTGCAGATCCTTTTGATTGAGGGCTTCCTCAAGTTTCTCAAGGTCAATACCTGCTAAATCTCGAGCATCCATCTCCATTAAGATGTCGTCGTCTCCATCTCCTTTCTCTTCTGGGTAGATTTCCTTATTTGGGCCAGAGGAGGATAGGGTTTGGTTCTGTTCTTTGCCCTGTTGCGACCCTTTGTGTGGATCTTGGATTTCTTCTTCTTCTAGTAGCTAGTTCAGTATCTCATAGGCATTTTTGGTCGAGATCTTAGGCTTGGGGTCGGGGATCTGCCTTCTAGGAGGATTTCTCTTTCTGGTCGGGACAGTGGTGAAGCCATCTTTCTGTGTGGTATCGTTGGCTTTGGAAGCTTGCTTATTCAGGGGGCAGTCTCTAAACAGGTGGCCATGTTCATGACATTTTCTGCAATGGAAATGGATATGTTCGTAGTCTAGAGTTTGTATCCAGTCTTCATCCTGATACTCCATCAATGTTGCCCCTAGTAGAGCCTTAGATATGTTCATGTAAACACATATTCGGGCGTATGAGGTGTATTTCCTTTGCTTTGTGGCTTCTGAAGCTTTAACATAGTGACCTATTGTATTACCTATTCCCTTGAGAATCTCCTCCAGCCAGAAATCCTGCAGTAGGGAGTAGAGGCGGATCCAGACAGGTGCCATTGTGAAGTCCTCCTTCTCTAGGATAAAGTGTTTTGTCCATAATCTTAGGAAAATCCCTGCCGAGTTGTAGAAATATGGGTCGTTCTCAAAGATTCAATCTCGGTCTTCTAGGTTGTACAGAATGATTGTGAAGAAGCCTTTGGAGTTGAGTTGAACTTCATAGTCACCTTTGGGGTTCCACCAATGTTTTATCCATTTTTGCAGATCCCTTTCGAACGGCCATAGTCCCAGAAATTTGCCAATGAGAGCATGTTCTTGCATGAACTGGGTATGCTCCCCCACTCTTGTTGATCTTATGATGTATCTTGGGGGTTTTTCCATTTGTGGAATGCATTTGCCAGGCTCCCACACATGAGGTGCTTTTAGATGGGACATGCTAGCCTCCGTCTCCATTTCCTTACTGAGTCCCTATTCTCTGGCAACAAATTGTTGACATATCTATTGTGGCGGCTCAAATGATGGTCGTTTTTCCCTTGTTCTTGATCTATCGTTAGCTGTAATATTGTTGTACGAGGGGGTTCACCCCCCCTCTTCTGCGTTCATACAGATTAGGTAACTGTCTATGCCTGATCTTTGCAGGTGGTTTGTTGCGGCGTATTCTGGTTCAGTCATGCAGCGGCTCACGTCAAGAGTGGAGCTAGGGTTTTTCTGATCCATCCTCCAGAACCCTTCTCTCAGGTCAACTCTAACATTGAGCATGCTTGTGTTTCCCACTTAATTTTCAATGAGAATTTTCTCTTGACACCAATCCTCATTTTGAGATCGAATCTAATAGAATGATCCTCATTTATAGGTCCACCCTAATATGCATTGAATATGCTTGCCTTGCCAACTAAATTTTCCTTTTGTAGTGCAAGAGCGCCACACTCACAGAAATTCCTTCTATGTCTATGATTAGATCTATATACTTCCAATTTCCCTTCAATCATTCCTATTCATACAATTTTCAATTTATCAAGTGATACTGACATGCTTAAGTTATTTCCCTTTTCCAATTGGGTTCCGCAAACATTGATAGAGACAACCAATATTCTCATGCTTAATTTATTTCACTTTTTCAATTGGGTCCCTCCAACATTAATAGAAACAATGCATAATCTATCCAAAGTTCATATTTAGACCTGAACATGATAATGGGCATGTCCTCATCCTTCTCCATTTTCCTTTGAATTCCCTTAAGGCTCTTTGAATTATTTAGGAATCCTACACTTTAATGCTTTCTCTCCATATGAATATGCTTGAGCTTAAAGAAATCACTGGAAGACTTTGTATCCATGTACTTTTGGAGAAAATTTAGTCCTGCAATATTTGTTGTCCTATGAAGATCCTGTATGTTTCCTTTCCAATGTTGGTTCAATTAATGCTCAGTTATTGAAACTAGAATACCAAATTTCTTAGGAAATCCTTCCAAAATGTAGTGGTAGAAATCTTTTTCATCTAAGGACTAGAGAAAAGCTTCATTTGATCACAAACCATGAATGTAAAGCTAATAGAATTTAGACTCTACACTAACCCATATGCGAAGAAGTTTATCGATGTAATAGTAATGTGATCCAAAATATTGAAGTATCCTCATAGAGAAATTTTGCTTTTGTAATGTTGTGAATATGTTTAAATGCTTAATCTAGTAAAAAATATGTCTGAGATATTTTCAAAAACTATGGATGGCAGAGTTTCATGAGTAGTGAGCACTAATTCTCTGTGAATTGGAATTCATGTCCATGTGGAGCTTATGCTTATGATTGCCCCTTTCATGAAAAAAACACTTTATATTATTTTCTCTAACTAAATTGGATTTGCAAATAAGTTCTCACAAAGGAATGATGCATTCTTGACGAATCCCAGCAAATAAAACCTTTTCTTACTTACTCTTGGTGTCCAGGGATAGCCAAAAAATCCAACTAAAATTGGTGAGGGAAAAGCATAGGTAATTATATGCTATACTATATCAATGTGGAAATTTTTTTATGCTAATAGAAAGGCTACATTTCTCCCTAACATGTCCATCTCCAAGGTCATAACAATCAAGCATTTTATATATCTTTTTGTTTAGGGTGGTTCTCATTCATAAAAGGAGAAACTTGTAGTTCTTGGAGTAGGTGTTCTGAACCACTTAACCATGGGCCTTCATAGTGGTTTGAATCACTTGAGTAGTGTGCACTTGAAGTGGATCCATAAAATCATTGAATATGATTATGCTACTATAAATGCATTAGAGAATAGGTGTAGCCTCTTCTTCCAATTCAAGCTAGAAACACTATAAAATGTGTTAGAAAATAATTGTAGCCCCTTTTTCCAATTCAAGCTAGGATTACTATGAAATGTATTAGAGAATAGTTGTAGCGACCTCTTCCAATTCAAGAGGAAAAATATGTGATAATGTTCTTTTAAGACTTTACTCAGTTCACAAGTTGCACTTTTATCAAGGTATTGATACTTGATAACGTGATTATGGTCTTCAAAGTTAAAGCATTTTTTTTTCTAGTTTTAACAACACATTTTTTTCCAATTCAAGGGATGTTTTCTAACATTAGCGGATGACATTTCTAGTAAATTCATTCATGTAGATTATTTTGCATCACCAAGTATATTAGTGTGCATCCCCAAGGAATATTAGAATTAGAATTAGCCAAATATCTAATAGCATTGACAACAACTTATTGAACTAACCCCTTGAACTCTTTAACAAGGCACCTATCCACTAAATCTTGGATTTCTTGTAAATGAACCTTTATTCATCTACGATATTTTTTTAATTTTAACAAGGCATCTATCTATTCAAATTGAGGATTACTTAATGACTATTTATATACTTAAGGTCTTTACATGTACCTTCACTCATCTTAACATATTATTGGTTTTACAAATCAAATTCTCCTCTCCCTTCTCCATGTTAATATATTTGATGCAAAGCCCCACCCTTCCTAGGGGGCTCCCACGACCTCCCGGTATAGGATTTTCATTTGAGGAGTTGAATTAGCTCTTGGATCCCTATTGGATCCCCTCCAATGTACACAAACCCATTAATTTCCTTATTCAGGTCCACACAAAAACCCGCGGGCTCTTTCTCTTAGCCCCTTTATCCTCGAAATAAAAATCCAGGTGTTAGCCCCTTTTCCCTAGTGGAAATATCATATGACCTCAGGATAGAACCAAGTTCTTAACTGGAAGGCGTTATTTGGAGCTCCGAGACTTCGACACTCTGTGAACATTCACCAATGCAACACTCTAATCACCCGGAATGGTTACCAGCCGAATTCGGTCATAAAGTGACTTTGACTGGCAGGTGTAGGTATTCTCCTTATTCTTCTGCTCTCCAAACTTTTACGGCCAGATATAATGGTTGACGAGGATTCTCTTCCCTCCTCCATGATTTATGGTGGATATTTACTTTGATAGTTTCCACGACTCCAACACGCAAATCTCCCTGACTGTTGAACTTGTGAACTCCCAAAGAGTTCAGAGATCAATGGTCCACGCTTCACCCCTTGATATACGACTGAGATAAAATATGGGACTCTAGGATTCAGAAGTTTCCCGACTCCAACATGCGCTACCTCTCGGATAGTCAAACATCGAGTTGAAATCAATGACTTATACTCCTCCAACAACCAACAAATGTGATTAACTCTGGGCTTCGCGCTTCGAGACTTCTTGTTGTTGATCACCACCAAACTCCCGAATTGTCGAACATTGAATTGGTGAAGGGAGGAGATATATGGTCCATGTTTACCTGATGAAGAATGATCATGATCTACTTCAGGCTTCAGAGCTTTGGGACTTTCCGCACCAAAACAACTTTCACCCATAATCCTCCAAAGAGCCTAATTTACAAATACTTGGAAATCGACAGACACATGTACCCAACAACCAACAGTCAGGATTCACTTCGAAATTAGGGAGTTTGGGAATTTCCAAAGGCTACCTTCAAAATCTTCTAGATAGTTGAAGTGTCGAAGGGCTTTACCAATCAACATCCCCCACTTCACTTTGTGATCTACGACTGAGATCTATTTCAGGACTCCATGTTTCGGGGATTTCTCCTCCTGGAAACACAAGGAAAAAATATCTTGGAGTGTTGAATCTCTAAATTGTGATATCTACCACTCACATTGCACAATGGGATCTACGGCTGAGATCCACTTTGCTTTGGCCAAGATTTACAACCCGAGAACCTCGATCGACAACTCTCGTTCTCCTATGCTCAGATCCAACTACTGAGATTTGATATCCTATGTCATGCACTCTCCTCTTGTCTGGGTTTGATCCAATGGCCCATATCTAATATTGCATCCCAAATCAACGAATGTTGTGGTTTCTCTCCTCTGCGGCTCCGCTTCCCTCCAACGAAGGATTTCTCAATCTTTCAAAGGCTCGATCTTTGATCTCTCCACTACAGGGTCAACTCCTTGGCCTCTTCTTGCTTTCTCGAACCGCTACACCTCCTGAGCTTGTTCAACACTTCAACCGAAGTGTGGATGCACACCTTGTGATCCCCCTATAGTCTAGAACTTAGACTGTTCTCTGGAACAAACTTGATCCATATTATTTTCGGCATGAAATGAGAGTGGAGATATAATAAATAAATGTACAGAGACATATCGGATATCCAATATTATAACAAAAATGTATCAGAGATGCAACCATAAACACAGATATATAATAATACACGATTTTCTATTAATGAGCGAAAATGTACAAAGACTGTAAAATATAGAGTGAAAGACTCGCTAGAATGGTGCATCTTATCTCTGAGAAGAGATGTGATGACTACTTGTATCCATGATAAGATGATTTTACAATGAGGCTCCAAAGGCCTTTTTATCATAAAGAAAATCCAAAACCCTAACCCCGAAAGATGAAAATCCAACAATTTTGTGGACCCCGTTTTGGGTAGTTTGGTGTATCAACTTCCCAGGGGCATAACTTTGGCATATGATCTCTATTTGGGGCACATGATTGCTCGTTGGAAAGTTATCGTCAAGGAGATTCATTTTGGGGGATCAATCAGAGCCTTTAGCAATCGTTGAGAAGATCTGTCCTGAAAAACCTTCATTTAGGCCCTCAAAATGGCCCCGGAAGTTAAAAACAACTAAAAATAGTAAATTACGAAAATTTCCAAAAAAATGTTTTGAGACAGTTGGAAAAGGTGGGTGGCCACCGATATCCACCTAGATCAACACTTGCGCTATCTCTCATGATCTTGGAATTATTCAACTTCAAAAGGGGCTCGGCCCTTTGTTCCTTTAGATGACTCCTTGTTCCCTCCTGGCACTCCCTCTCTTTCATCTGAGCTTTATCAACACTTAAACAAAATATTGGCTTTGTGCACTACTTTCACTTGCCTCCCGAGTCTTGGAATTTACAGACTCTCATGTGCACTCCTTGTGCTTACTCTGTGTATACTTGCACTATTCCTCTTCATCTTATAACTCCCGACACACCCACATGACATGCTCTTCACATAACTTCTAACTAAGTTCTTGCGCACTCCTTGCGCTGACTTCTCAGAGTTCTCAGTAACCATGGTGTGAACTCATTTCACTAGCATTCCCTTGATCTTTTACACTTCTCTGAGTGTAGGCACACTCCTTGCGCTCACTCTATGCACTCCTTGCATTGGTTTCCCTTTTGAGCTTATGACTGGTTTTGGTTTTCCCACCTATCATGCTCCTCACATAACTCCTTAATGAGTTCTAGCGCACTCCTTGCGCTGGATTTTTAGAGATTTTTCAAAAATATAACATGCACTCCTTGCACAACCTTGAGAGCCCAGAACACTCAGAAATTCACACAGATAGGGAATTCTATCTATTCCTGCAAATGAAACATTTATATACTCATGGAATTCATAAACATGCAAAACAAACATTCAGAAACAAACATTCATTCACATAGAACACAGATAGAGATTCATATGTAGGGAAATCTGCTCTTTCTATTAAATCTGAATGCTTTTTATAGTGCTTACAATACTGGACTGCAATAGAGTCTCGGCTCTTCTCCCTTGAGAGATATTTTCTTCTCATACTCTTCTCCTACTACTATTTTTCCTTATGATGTCAATACATTGGGATTTTTACAAAAGAGGGGCTTCTTGAGCCTTCCTCACCTACTTACATTAAATTATATTTAATCTACAACTCATTCGAATTGGATCTAGCTTCATCTACTTGTCAGCCATTAAAGGCGACTTACATGCATCCTATACAAATACAATGGTTCTACCCTTCTTGATCCTTACAAACTTTATTACATTAAATGATAAATTTAAAACAAAATGAGAAGGTTGGTTCTTCTCTCTCCTCGGGATTTTCTCCCTCCATGTGTGTTGTTGAGTTGGTGGTTGACGTGTTGTTGATGCTCCTGCATCATACTCCTCTGCAGACAAAATCATGAGCTCTTTCTCATGGCTCCTCTATTGTTGCTGTTGAGATCCTCCAGGGTCCCAAACTTCACTTTGGAGTTGTCCACCTTATCCTCTTCCATGTTGTTGGTGTTGTCCTGCTGTTGTTGCAGGCTCTCTTCCTGGTTTTCAAATTTTATGTTGCAGTGCCCCCTTTATTTTTCCATTGCAATCTCCTCTTATCATCCTCCACCTATTGTTGACTGTCTCCTTTGTTGACTTCAACATTAGTTTCCTTATCTCCTCAATCTCCTTGTCCAACTTGTTTATGGGTTGGCTCCTCTGCTGAAGTCTACTCTGTTGCATCTCCTCTTCTGCATCAATCTCCATATTTTCATGTTGCATGAGCCTCATCTAGGTTATTGCTCCTTCTCCCTAGGCTTCCAATTATTCACACAGATCAAAGGGTATATCATCATGATCTCCCATGATAACTTCATTTCCTATGGCATTGACTTACCACTCCACTACAGACTCCAATTCTGTAGAAATATTACCGAGATGTTTCTCAACCATCTCCTCTGACACTTTTATTTCTACCATTTCCTATGTTCCTTTGTCATCTCCTTGGGCTAGCATAAGTCCAACTTCATCAAGATACTCCTCATGCTGGAATTCTTCTCAACTCTACATGACTGTCTCCTTCTGGAAATATTCCTCTGTCTCTGGATTGTCTAACCAATCCTCCGGTAGCTTCAACTTTGTCTCCCACTAAGTGATTATGGCATTAGAATGCTCCTCTTGAAAATTCCTTTGACTCACAACTATGTGGGCCTCCCCTTCTTTCATCTCTTGAGAATATTTAAGTGTTTTCTCCTTCTCATCCTCCATGATAGTCTATGTTGGCTTTCCTTCTTCTTATTTTCCTCTCCTTTGGCCATCTCCATGGAACAATTCTTCTTCTAGTGTCTCTTGCACCATTTCCTCATAAACATGATCCCCTACAAAGCTCACTCCAAGAAATATGTTGATCCCTCCTATCATCAAACTACAATGATGGTGATCTTCTTCTTCCTTATTCTCTCCCATTGATAATAACTCTCCCTTGAGTTCTTGAGACTCTTAGACAGTCTCATCTCCTCCTTGCCCACTTAAAAATCTGTCATTTCCTTTATTCCCTCCTAGCAGTGTTTGATATCTTCAACTGATCTCTTCTCATCTCCCTCCTAGAAATATATGAGATCTTCGTCTAACCTCTCTTCACCATCGAGGTTTTCTCCATCTTCTGGTTCACATATGTAAACCATTTTCTACTCTGTCTTCCTGAGGTTTTCCACTTGCCTCAACCACCTCCTCAGTATTTTATTTTTCCTCCTAACAATCAATTGTTGGAATATAGGCCACTTCACCTTCTTCTTCATGGACCACTCATACCTCCAATTCTCTTTCTCCCCTTGTTTCATTTTCTACCATTTCAACATCAATATGTCGAGCTCCTCTCTGGTCTCCTTGATCTCTTTATCCATCTCCTCTCTGCTCATCCTATTGTGGTCTCCTCTTGGACCTTGTCTATGGCCTTCAGTAGCCATTTTCTCCTATTCTATTCCCTCCTGGAAAGTTTGTGAGCTTCCACTTATTCATTGTGAGCTACAGTTAGCCTCTGCTAAGCTCTCCTCCTTTAGCCTCTGGTTCACCTGTTGGAACCTTCTCTGAGCTTTTACACTCCTGTTGAGTGTAGGTGCACACCTTGCACTCACTCATTCTCTTGAGAACTCCTTGCTCTCTGGTTGTTGTACTCCAACTACTCACCTTAAGATCTTCACAAGCTCTCCTTCGCTCCAAGAATGCAATTGGTCCTTTTCTTCAACCCACTTGGCTATCTGATGTCTAATGCACACTTGCAAACATTTATTCACACAGAGTGTGATTACTCTGTCTTCTCCTCCTTTTACTGTTGTCTGCAAACAAAAATCATCTCTGATACCACTCGATGGTATCATAAAAAAATATCGCAAGATCTGATAGCATATGGTGGTATCAGACAAGAGTCTTTTTTGTGCTCTAATATCATATAATGGTATCAGACAAAAAAATACTCGCGCTCTGATACCACTTGATGCAAAACCCTAGCCCTCCTAGGGGGCTCGCATGACCTCCCAGTCTAGGATCTTCTTCTGAGGAGATGAATTATCTCTCAAATCCTTGTTGGATCCCCTCCAATGTGCACATGACCTTTAATTTCCTGATGCAGGTCCACACAAAAATGCATAGGCTCTTTCTCTTAGCCCCTTTCTCCTCAAAATCAAACTTTAGGTGCTAGCCCCTTTTCCCTGGTGAAAATATCATATGACCTTGAGCTAGAACCAAGTGATTAATTGAAAGGTTCTATTCAAAGATTTGAGACTTCAACGCTCCGTGAATATTCACCAATCCAACACTCCAATCTCATGGAGTGGTTACCAGTCAAATTTGGTCATAAAGTTACTTTGACTGGTGGGTGTAGGTCATCTCCTTATCCTTCCTCTCTCCAAATGTTTACAGCCATATATGATGGTTGGCGAGGATTATCTTCCCTCGTGCATGATTTATGGTGGAGATTTACTTCAGGACTCCGAGGTTCAAGAGTTTCCACGACTCCAACACGCAAATCTCCCAGACTACCGAACTAGTGAACTCCCAAAGAGTTCAGGGATCAACGATCCACTCTTCACCCCTTGATCTATGATTGAGATCAAATACAAGACTCTAGGACTCTGGGCTTTGGAAGTTTCCCGGATATCCGACGTCAAACTGAAATCGACGGATCACACTACTCCAACAACCAACGACTGTGACTAACTCTCGGCTTTGGGCTTCAGGATTCAGGACTTATTGTTGCTAATCACCACCAAAATTCTGAACTGTCGAATGCTAAATTGGAGAAGGGAATATATCTACGATCCATGTTTACCCAACGATGAACGGTCAGGATCTACTCCAAGCTTCGGGACTTTCCACACCAAAACAAATTTTACCCACAATCCTCCGGAGAGCTGAATTTTTGAATACTTAAAAATTGAAGGACACGTATACCCAACAACCAATGGTCAGGATTCACTCCAGAATTTGGGACTTTCCAATGGCTACCTCCGAAATATTCCAGATAGTCGAAGTGCCAAAGGGCTTTATCAATCAATGACCCTTCTTCACTTTGTGATCTATGACTGAGATCTATTTCTAGACTCCAGTCTTTGGGGATTTCTCCTCTTGGAAACACAAGGAAATAAATATCCTGAAGTGTCGAATCTCCGAACTTTGAGATCTATGGCTCACATTGCACAATGGGATCTGCGACTAAGATCCACTCTGCTTTGTCCAAGACTTACGACTCGAGAACCTTGATCGATGAATCTCATTCTCCAGTGCTCAGATCCAACTGCTGGGATCTGATCTCCTCTATCGTGCGCTCTCCTCTCGTCTAGGTTTGATCCAATGGTCTAGATCTAATCTTGCAGCCCAAATCAATGGTTGTTATGGTTTCTCTCCTTTGTGGCTCTGCTTCCCTCCAATGAAGGATTTCGCAATATTTCAAAGGATCGACTTTTGATCTCTCAACTTCAAGGTCGACTCCTTGGCCTCTGATTTCTTTCTCGAACCACTACACCTCTTGAGCTTGTTCAACACTTCGACTGAAGTGTGGGTGCACACCTTGCAATTCTCCTGCAGTCTAGAACTTAGACTGTTCTCTGGAACACACTTGCGCTATCTCTCCTAATCTTGGAATTCTTCAACTTCAAAAGTGGCTTGGCCCTTTGTTCCTTCAGATGACTTCTTGTTCCCTCTTGGCACTCCCTCTCTTTCTCCTAAGATTTACCGACACTTAAACAAAATATTGGCTTCATGCACTCTTTGCACTTGCCTCCTGAGTCTTGGACTTTACAGACTTGCATGCACACTCCTTGCGCTTACTTCATGCATACTTTCACTATACCTCTTGAGCTTATAACTCTCAACACACCCACCTGACACTCTCTTCACAGAACTTATGATTTAGTTCTTGTGCACACCTTGTGCTAGCTTCTCAGAGTTCTCAGTAAATCTGGTGTGCACTCCTTTCACTAGCCTTCCCTTAATGTTTTACATTTCTTCAAGTGTAGGCACAGTCCTTGTGCTCACTCTGTGCACTCCTTGCACTGGTTTCCCTTCTAAGCATATGATTAATTCTGGTGTTCCCACCTGGCACGCTCCTCACAAAACTCCTAAATGAGTTCTAGTGCACTCCTTGTGCTGGATTTTTAGATTTTTTCCAAAACTCTAACTTGCACTCCTTTCACAACCTTGAGAGCCCAGAACACTCAGAAATTCACACAAATAGGGAATTCTATCTATTCCTGGAAAGGAAACATTTATATACTCATGGAATTCATAAACATGCACAAAAAACATTCATAAACAAACATTCATTCACATAGAACACACATAGAGATTCATATGCAGGGAAATCTGCTCTTTCTATTAAATCTGAATTCTTTTTATAGTGCTTACAAGACTGGATTGCAACAAAGTCTCAATTCTTCTCCCTTGAGAGATGTTTTCTCCTCATACTCTTCTCCTACTACTATTTTGCCTTATGATCTCAATACATTGGGATTTTTACAAAAGATGGGATTCTCGAGCCTTCCTCACCTACTTACATTAAATTACATTTATTCTATAGCTCATCCGAATTGGATCTAGATTCATCTACCTATCAGCCATTAAAGGTGACTTACTTGCATCCTATACAAATACAATGGTTCTACCCTCCTTGATCCTTACAAACTTTATTAAATTAAATGATAAATTTAAAACAAAATGAGAAGGTTGGCGCTTCTCTCTCCTCTGGATCTGCTCCCTCCATGTGTGTTGTTGCACTGACTGTTGATGTGTTGTTAATGCTCCTGGCTCATGGCACCTTTTTTGTTGTTGTTGTTGAGATCATCCAGGGTCCCAAACTTCTGTAAATCCTAACCTTGTACAATATCTACTGCAAACAGATATTCAGAAAAGATACAATGGAAAATACAAACATTACATAGAGATTCTTCCCCTGGAAACCCAAACAGGGAAAACCAACATATTCTATATTCATTCACAGTGTTACATTGTTTACAATACAATATACATATAGGATCCAACAACATCCAAAACCCTAACCCAATGACCTAGATTAGTCCAAAACCCTAATTCCTTAACCGGAAATAGAAAACCATCGGCAAAAACCATGTGCCGAAAAACCACCTAAATACATGACACGTTTCCTAAGGTAGGTGTCACGTTTCTTGAGGTAGAACAAAATTTTGTTTGTTGTTTTCGTGCAAATAATATAACACATACCCAACATTCTCCCACTTGTTGTTTTCTTTGCATACAGGGGGTTACAGGGTTACATAGTAAAAAATCTAGGGCAACAATGCCCATGGATCCTCTACACCAAGAGAACTTCTCAGTGCTAATAGATTTTGTTAATGAGTCTGCAACATTCTTCAAAGTGTCCACCTTCATCAGTGATACTTTCTTTTCTTCAATCATGTCTCTCACAAAGTGATATTGAACATTAATGTGCTTTGTCTTTGAATGATAAGCATGGTTCTTAGCTAGAAAAATTGCACTCTAACTGTCACACTCTATCCTTACAGCTTGTTGTACCAACCCAATACCTGAACACAATCTTTGTAACCATACTGCTTCCTTACTTGCATGAGTGGCTGCCATGTATTCAGATTCTGTAGTTGAAAGTGCCACTATAGCCTATCTTTTTCTCATCCAACTTATTTCTCCTCCAAACAGGTTAAACACATACCCGCTTGTAGATCTCCTACGATCCAAATCTCCAACCCAGTCTGCATCCACAAAGCCATGTATATCGACCACTCTTTCCAATCCCAGTCTTCCTTCGTAGCACAATCCATAGCTAGCAATTCCACACAAATACCTGAAAACCCTTTTTACTACTGTCCAATGCTCCTTCCCTGGTTTTGAGATATACCTGCTCAAAACTCCCACTGCATGTGCAATGTCCGGTCTAGTATAGACCATTGCATACATCAAACTGCCAACTGCACTCACATATGGAACATGAGACATGTCCTCCTCTTCTTCATGTTTCTTGGGACACTAATATGCATATAACTTTACACCAACAAAAATATGAACCTTGACCACTTTACATTCCCACATATTAAACCTCTACAATATTGTCTTGACATAGATTTAACCAGAGTTTTCTCTTTTTCCGATCTCTTTTAATTTCCATGCCCAAAATGAAATTTGAAGCACCAAGATCCTTCGTGTCGAATTTAGAGGACAAATGAGTTTTCACATCCTGGATAATC
>ML783753.1:715601-754906 GCA_009831015.1 Picea engelmannii
GGGGGGGGGGGTCCGGAATCGGAGATAATGTATGCGTGCATCTGGACGGCCCAAGTCTCGGTGCTTAGATCTACGGTTTGTATTGAATTTCGAACCCCCCCCATCGGTTCTACCTTTAATGGAGGGGGGGGTCTGAAATGGAATTTCACTCTAGCAGGCCCCCCTTCCTGTTGTGTCATTGTCTGAGTCATCCTCCCCGTTGCCACCCGTTCTCCACCTACTGCCACCCTCTTCCCCCATCATCTGTCCAACTTCCCTCTTTCCATCCACATGGCCCCTCCTCAGCTCATTTCCCTCTCATCTCCTACCATGTGTCCCTCTCACTCCCAGTCACCTCCACCTGTATGATCATCCCTTTTACTCCGTGTTCACCTGTACCCCCGCACTCCACACACCTTCCTCCTCTTTCCTATTCATACCGTGTGGCATTCCTTAGCTTATGTCATAGCTCTCATTTCCTCTCCATCACCTCCACAGTGTTGATGCCATCTCTCCCATCATACCCTTTTTCACATCCGCCATAGGGATCCCTCGCAGTAGTCCAGTGAAGCAACATCCAAAGAGAGACCGTTCAGTTGATCTAGGTGGCACCATTAGGAGACCTACACATCCCAGAAGGCAGAGTTGACCGAGGCTATGCCCAGTCCCAAGAAAGCAGTTATTGTGGTTGTTGCTGGTGGTTGAGCATCATCTCCACCATAAAAAGAAATTCCAACAAAGGACTAAAGCTGGTCGATTCATCTACAGCAGGACAGTCTGAAATCTGATAGCGTCTGTCTTGGGTGCATGATCGGCCAAAGTCTGCATGCGCAGACTGTCAGAAGACATGTAGATGCAATGTTTTTTAATGCAACATCTTGTTTTTGCTGTTGTTGTTGTTTTGCGTATATGTAGGCGTTTTTGCCATTTTTGTAAGCATCAATGGTTGAGCAAGGCTCTTGATTGTAAAGTTTTTGATGAAGCGTTGGTCGCTCTGGTTATGTATTGGCATTTGAGACTTCTTACTTTATGGATGTCAGCCTCTTTCCATCTCTTTGTTTACACTGTCTTAGAACAACTCGGAATTGGAGGATCCAGTCAAGTTGCGCTATTATAGGATGATCTAGGTTGGATCACTGTAATAGTCGCAGGGTTTCTAATCAGTTCTTGTGCTTTCTCAACACTGAATGGCTCGGAACTGGAGGATCCAGTCGAGCCACCTTTTAGTTCTTTGAAAATCGGGGTCAAGAGGATCTTGTCTTCTGAGTTTTTCCTCCTCAAGCTACCGAAGGCCTGATGCCCAAGGCAGTCTTGCTCACTCATCTCATTAAGTCTTCCATCTATCCATCTTATACTCAGCTTACTAACAGAAGTTGGATCAAGACCTCCCTTGTTTTCTACACACCAGGCCCAATTTCCTGAGTTAAAGATATATCTTCTTGAGTCTCTATCCATTCAATCACCCCATTAAAACTATTGTGACATAAAACTGATGGGTGTTGGGCTCTACTCCTGCAGACAATCCAGGAGTGACTTCTGACGCCAACATTTCTGGCACCGTTGTCGGGGACGAAGTTGAATATTTTCCCTGGGCAGAACGACATTGAGCCTCTGATTCTGAAGGTGCATTAGACATCAAAGCCCTTCAAGATTGCTCCTGTGCACTTGGAGACTCCACTGTGACGACTCCAAGGTTTCCACATCACTGTTTCAGCTGTGGCTACTGTTAGCACACCTGAAATCTGACCCTAAGGAGCTTTCTCGAGAAGGTTTCAGCAGCTGCTTTCTCATCCTGAGAAGCTTCCTGGGGTAACAAAAACGTTAGGATCTGGCCTTTGATGGTGAACAAGGACCAGACACATTCGAAGCTGCGCATCCTTCACTTGGTGACTCCATGATTCAAGGATCGATTGGTGACTCCACTGGTTCAATATGGAGAAAATCCTTGCTCTCAGGTTTGCTCCTTTTAATTTTTCTGCTATTCTTGGTTTTCCTAATGGTGTCCCCTCTCCGAATGAATGGGGCGATTATTTTCCCATATTTCAAAAATGTGAAGAGGACAACCCTGCTCAGCACCTTAGTGAGTTTCATGAACTCATGCGTCAGTGGGAGATACATCATGAGGATGTATTACTGAAGATGTTCATGTTCTCGTTAGCAAGGGATGCACGTAGATGGTATCATTCTTTACCCCTTGCTAGCATTTCTTCACTCAGTGAGTTCCATGTAGCTTTCACCACTTACTGTCAGAAGTTGTATCCCTCTGAGTCAATTTGTCATAATTGTTGTGGGGGATACCAAAACTATATGTGAGATGAAACTGTTTCAGACGTAGGCTGTGAAGATGGTCTTGATGACCTGGATCAGAACTCAATCCTTTCTCCTCCCCATTCGTCTGCATCAGAGGTGGGTTATGAAAACGATGAATATCCCAGGGGGGAAGAGGATTCCCGAGTGCGCTGATGGAGCAGGTGAAATATCTCTCTGCCCAATTAGAAAGGTTGAAATATGAAGACTATGCAAAGGATTTTCCAGCCTGGGAGGAAGAAGATGACCTGAGTGAACTAGTGGAGAAGGTGATATTCCCCACTCCCCAATGTGCAAAATTAGAATCTAAAGACAACGAAGATAATTTTCTAGTCTTCAAGCCAGATGATCTAAGCATCTCTTTTGAAGAGATTATTGAAGATTTCTTGGATGCGTTAGCATCTGCCCCCGATGAGCCTCTAGTCTCAGATTTAAACGAAGAAGCCATTGTGGAAGAGGATTGTTCTTTCTTCCTTCATGAGATTTCCCATGATGTATTTACATTTGGGATTGAAGAGAAGGATCGGGAGACCGTTCCCTTTTTACAAGATGGGAGAGTGCACAAAGAGGAGGAGGAACCAGAGGAGCAGCTGAGCAAGCATTTCATGTTCTATCTGGAGCCAATCAACGAACAGCCACTACCTGAGATTAGTGAGCCTGCATCAGTTGTCCTCCTACTTGTGCTTATCAGAGATATTCAACCATAGGTGGACAACTGTGTAGCACAGGAGGCTGCCTGTTGCCAATTTTCCAAAATTCACCGCTCATTCTATGACCATGTCAGTGAATACATGTAGTGGCGTGTCCTTTATGCCTTGGAGTCACCCTATTTCATATCAACTTTAGCCTGTGAGGAGAAGTTGAAGAGTGTAGTTGTTCTACTGTCACGGTTACACCATCTGCTAATGATCATCGACAAAAGGAAGGAGCTTCTATCCAGGAAGTTGCTTGAATGGCTATGGTGGAAGTCTGCTTTCACCTAGCCCCATGTAAAATATTTTATTAGCATTAGGACTGTATATAAATAAGCTCCTTTGAGCATGTAGCTTTGCTTTACTTTTCGGCCTATATTTTCAGAAGCGGGATGTTTTGAGCTTGACTCCATAGCCCAATAGCAAGGCACTAGAACTACAAAAAGAGTTCTTAGAGCATCACAGGGACAACTCTATCCCCCATGGAGCCTAATGTTAGCAACATTTCTTGTCTAGGGGTGTTTTCCTCTCCGATTTTAGGCCTCTGGTGTAAACACATAGAAGTGGGGTTTTGAAAACCGGTCAGATGAGTTTTATTCAAAGGTTGCAGCCATAAGTGTCGAGCGTAGCTCACAGAAGAAGTCCATTTCGAGATTAAATCAAGCGATCAAGTAGTCTGATTTCAACGGCAAGGATCAAAAGACGAAGCATATCAACGGTCATCGGGATTTCAGGGCTACCAAGTTACCCGATATATAGCGTCAGAGAAAGCGCCTATATTTCAAGACTAAATTTGGGTCGTCCGATCCAGTGACGCATGGTGCAATATCTAGTCACGTTGGCATATCGGCATTCAGGGGTTCGAAGGGTAAAAGTCCCTCGTCATCTCACATCTAGAAACCCCGAACCCCGAAATGCCGATAAGCGCCTTTGAAGCTAAGCCTATGGTCCTAGCACCCGGTCACTTCGAGCGAGCTTGGTAATAGAGGCAGCCCTCTTCTAACATCAAATACCATCTCGGCCATCCATCTGAAGGACACATGACGCAATAGTTGAGCCACAAGTGGGGCCCTTCATGATTTTCATGTTAAAAGCGTCGAGGTCATCTCAGCTATTCATCCATCAGCGAGGCTCAGACACATTTAATTTAAAGAGAGCGCAGATATGGATGGTCGTGATCCAGGCACTCAAATTTACGGACAAGGTCCAATTACGCACTCCCTCCGTCATTCTGGATTTAACGAGAGGGGGAGGGGGGTCTGGAATCAGAGATAATGTATGCGCGCATCTGGACGGCCCAAATATCGACGCTTATATCTACGGTCTGTATTGAATTTCAGACCCCTCCCATCGGTTCTGCCTTTAATGGAGGGGGGGAGTCTGGAATGGAATTTCAATCTAGTGGGCCCCCCCTCCTGTTGTGTCACTGTCTGAGTCGTCCTCCCCGTTGCCACTCGTTCTCCACCTATCGCCACCCTCTTCCCCCATCATCTTTCCAACTTCCCTCTTTCCATCCACATGGCCCCTCCTTAGCTCATCGCCCTCTCATCTCCTGCCATGTGTCCCTCTCACTCCCAGTCACCTCCACCTGTATGAACATCCCTTTTACTCTATGTCCACCTATACCCCCACACTCCACACACCTTCTTCCTCTTTCCTATTCATACCGCGTGGCATTCCTCAGCTTATGTCACAGCTCCCGTTTCCTCTCCATCACCTCCATAGTGTTGATGCCATCGCTCCCATCATACCCTTTTTCACATCCGCCATAGGGGTCCCTCGCAGCAGTGCAGCAAAGCAACATCCAAAGAGATATCGTTCAGCTGATCCAGGTGGCACCATTAGGAGACCTCCACATCCCAGAAGGCAGAGTTGACTGAGGCTGTGCCCAGGCCCAAGAAAGTAGTTATTGTGGTTGTTTCTGGTGGTTGAGCATCATCTCCGCCATAAAAAGAAAGTCCAGCAAAGGACTAAAGCTAGTCGATTCATCTGCAGCAGGACAGTTTGAAATCTGATAGCGTCTGTCTTGGGTGCACAATCGGCCAGAGTCTGCATGCGCAGATTGTCAGAAGACATGCAGACGCAATGTTTTTTAATGCAGCGTCTTGTTTTTGCTGTTGTTGTTGTTTTGCGTATATGTAGGCGTTTTCACCATTTTTGTAAGCATCAATGGTTGAGCAAGGCTCTTGATTGTAAATTTTTTGATGAAGCATTGGTCACTCTGGTTATGTATTGGCATTTGAGACTTCTTACTTTATGGATGTCATCCTCTTTCCATCTCTTTGTTTACACTGCGTTATAACAACTCAGAATTGGAGGATCCAATCGAGTTGCACTATTATAGGATGATGTAGGTTGGATCACTGTAATAGTCGCAGGGTTTCTAATTAGTTCTTGTGCTTTCTCAATGCTGAATGGCTCGGAATTGGAGGATCCAGTCGAGCCACCTTTCAGTTCTTTGAAACTCGGGGTCAAGAGGATCTTGTCTTCTGAGTTTTTCCTCCTCAAGATGTCGAAGGCCTGATGCCCAAGGAAGTCTTGCTCACTCATCTCATTAAGTCTTTTATCTATCCATCTTATACTCAGCTTACTGATGGAAGTTGGATCAAGACCTCCCTTGTTTTCTACACACCAGGCCCGGTTTCCTGAGTTAAAGCTATATCTTCTTGAGTCTCTATCCATTCGATCACCCCATTAAAACTATTGTGACATAAAATTGATGGGCATTGGGATCTTCTCCTGTAGGCAATTCAGGAGTGACTTATGACGCTAACACATCCAAAGAACTTGTGTACAACATGTTGTTGTTGCAATATACTCTTCCTCAGCTAAAGATAGAGATATTGATTTTTGTTTCTTGCTTAGCCATGATACTAAACACTCACCCAAGTAGAACGTTTCTCCACTAGTGCTTCATCGGTCATCAATACAACCTACCCAATATGCATCTGTGTAGGCAATAAGAGATAGATCATTTCCTTTTGGATACCATAATCCAAACTCTTTTGTTCCTTTGAGATATCTGAAAATTCTCTTCACTACTAATACAAGTGATTCATTTGGTGTTGCTTAAAATATTTCCACCTATCCAACTGCCTGCATTACATCTAGTTTGGATGTTGTCACATATAGTAGGTTGCCAATCATTGACCTGTATTGCCTCTGATTTGTAGACTTTGAATCATCATATTTTCTTAACTTGCAACTGGTTTGCATGGGAGTGATAATTGGTTTGCAATCTTCCATTCTGAACCTCTTTAGCATTTCTTTGATATACTTGGTTTGAGAAATAAAAATTCCTTGGTTGCTTTTGTTAGGATATTTAGACACTTAGGAGTTAGTTAAGATCTGATTGGTCTATTATGTCGTTAGGTAAAAGTGTGTTTTCTAGTGTGTTTCTTTAGTATGCATTAGTATGCATTTGTAGTTAGGAAATCCGACGGTCAAGATATGTTCCTGACATAAAGTGATCCAACGGTTCATACTCTCCTCGATCTTAATGGCCATTGATCTGTGGCTTAACACCCTATTGGTCCATGATCTCTATTTAAAGAGAATGGAGGGTCATTTGTCAATGATCGATTGTGAGAAACTCTCTTGTAAAATCTCTCTATAATCTTTTTCTTTGCATTAATAAACTGCTCCAAGTGGTCACATTGGCAGGGCCCGTGGATGTTTCCCCGTAGGGGTTTTACCACATGAAAACATCGGCGTGTTGATCTTTGATCTGGTTATGTGAATGTTTACTGAAGTTGTTCGTCCTCTATTGGAATACCTGTGTTGTCGAACACGGTATCAGAGGTTATTTGAAGACCCACTCCTGTTGTAGATCGAGATCGTGAAGCCAAGTTTCCTCATCTCCATTTTCTGTCATTTTTTGTACATTTATGGGTTGAAAGGATTGTTCCATTGTGTCCAGAAAACTCGTTTCATTCAGGAACACTTTTTGTTTCACTCGAAACGGTTTTGGTTTTCCCAAGATACGACCATTACAATCAAATCCGAAGGTATAAAGTTTGAATACGCATTTTTTAAATTTTTTGCAGAGAAGTATTTTGGTTTTATTTTGGTTTTGTATTTTTTTGTTTCCAAGTTGCTACTCTTTTAGATCTACGTATTCTCTTTGCCCCATGTCTTGTGTGATCTTGGAAAATCAAAAACATATAGGAAAAGGTGCATCTTCCGGGTAAGCTAACTGAGATCTAACCCTTGTTGTCATCTAGAAGCAAAAAACAATTCTTGTGTGAAAAGAGTTTTTTTTTAGCACTCTCTCCAAGGTTGTCAAAAACAACAACAACAACAAAAACAAAAATGCTCCTTCTGAACATTACAATATGTTTTGCTAGACCATTTGGTTAAAAGTTGTCTTATTAAGTAAGAGGTCTTGAGTTCAAGTCTCTCTTTTGTTACTTTTTTTGAAAAAGTTCATACTAAAATTGTAAAGTGTATTTCACTTCAAGTATAAAAGTGAATCACTATAAGTAGTTTTAATATTTTATTTTAGAGTTATTTATTTTGCATGCAGTTTTTCTTTGTAAAAGTGAGCCCCACTTCTCTTTATAAAAGTGGGTCATTTCATAAAGCAACTTGCACTACCACATGGTCATTTGGTTACCGTTTATGCCTTTTTGTTTTTTTTAAAGGGCATAACTCTCACATCCGAAGTCCGTTTTCAGTGTCGTTTTTTTAAAAACCGCATAACTTTTTGAGCTCTTTCCATTCAGATCATCATTTTCAGTTTTTAAATATGTATTATCTACATATTTAATATGGCTTCTACAAGTAATATCTTACTTACCAACACCAACTAATTCCAATGGAAATCTCATATGGAGGATTTATTAAGAAGTAAAGTCTTGTACTGGATTACCTTGGGAAAGGAAACAACACCCACTGATGCTGATAAGAAATCCAAATGGGATAATAGGAATGCCGAATCACGTGGATTAATCGGAATGTCCATCTCTTCTGATTTAAGGTTCCACCTTCAATCAATTGATAATCCCAAAGAAGCTTGGGAAAAGATTGAATCTGTGTTTGGTAAACACAATATTATTTGAGCACAACAGTTAGAAAATCAAGTGCTAACTTTAAATCCAAGTGATTTTTCTTACATTGAAGACTATCTATCTAAGTTTAAAACACTCATAAATTTATGTGAAGAATGTAAGATAAAGATAGACGAAGATCGTTGCATCTATCTTATTCTTTCTAAGCTAGGTAGTGCATATTCTGTATTTGTATCTACCTTTTATGCCATGCAAGAGGCTCTAGGGGCAGCTTATCAAAAACCCAGTCTTGAGAACTTTTGTGATGCTTTGATTAGAGAGAAAGATAAGTAGTACAACTTGGAGTGATCAACACTGCATGTACCTCCAACAAAGCCTTAGTTTTCCATCAGAAAGATAAACCCAAGAATCCCAAGAAGCAACATCCTTGTCACAACAACAAGCAATATAAGGGTCCCAAACCCACTCAGATAGTTTTTGCTCCTAATGGAGACAAAGCAACAAAATATAAAAATAATAATACTACCAGACATTGCAACTTTTGTGACAAAGATGGTCATGATGAATCCAAATGTTTTAAGAAGATGGCAACTTTAGAAGCAGTGATGAAGAAGCAAAACATCAATATTGATTCTACTTCTTCTTCTTATTCTCATGGACATGCACTTTTTGCTTCTGGTTTCTCCTTCAATACAAATTCTACTTCTACTTCTACTTCTACTTCTGATGAGTGGCTTATTGATTCTGGAGCATCCTATCATATGGCTAAGGATAAAGCCATATTTTCTAATCTAAATGAATGTAACACCAAGAAAATATTTGTTGGTGATGATATATCTCTTAGTGTTGAAGGATCTGGAACAATTCATGTAGAAAATGGTCATTTCAATGATGTATTATGTGTTCCAAGTCTTTTTTGTAACCTTCTATCAATATATCAAATCACTCATTTAGGTGAAGGTAAAACCGTAGAGTTTTCACCTCACCAAGTTGTAATCAAGGATCTAAAAGATCCTAAGCATGTTCTTGCAACTGGAATTGTTGATGATATTACCAGGTTGTACAAATTTGACAACTTTGGGTCGTCATCTTTTCATCAGTTTTTGTTGCTCATAGCGATGACTTGAGCAAACTTTGGCATCAGCAGTTTGGTCATCTAAATTATCTCTCATTGTAGAAACTATGTAATCAACATATGGTGACTGGTCTTCCTCTTGTTTCATGTAGATATGGTGTTTGTGCCGGTTGTGTTCTCGGCAAACATCATCGGGACAGTTTTGACAAACGTGCCTTTTGGCACGCCTCGGGTCCTTTGCATCTTGTTCACGGTGATTTGTGTGGTCCACTTTATTCTCCTTTTTTTTCTAGGTGCAAGTATTTCTTAACTTTCATTAATGACTTTTCCAGACGTACTTGGGTTTACTTCTTAAAACTTAAGAGCGAAGTTTTTGACAAGTTTTTGGCCTACAAGGCCCTTGTAGAAAAGCAATCTAGACATCAAATTCAAAGGTTAAGAACAGATAATGGAGGCGAATATGTGAAAAATAGTTTTACAAGTTACTGCACTACACAAGGAATCCAAATGCAACACACTGTTCCATATACACCACAACAAAATGGTGTGTTGTTGAGAGAAACAACAACACATTAAAAGAAATGGCTAATTGTATGATCCAATATAAGGGATTAAGTCTAAAGTATTGGTCGGAAGCCATCAACTTTGAAAATTACATAGTAAATCTTACTCCCACAAAGACTCTAAAAAATATAACACTGGAAGAAGCTTGGACTAAAATTAAACCAGATGTAAGTCACTTCCGTGTATTTGGCAATATAGCATGGGCTCACATTCCTGATGAGAAAAGGAAAGCATTGTAGCCTAAAAGTGATAAGTGTATATTTGTTGGTTATTCTGAATATGTCAAAGGTTATAGACTTCTTCAATCACATTGTAATGAAATTATTATTAGAAGAGATGTTAAATTTGATGAAAATCTCTTGGCCTGTGAGCCTAATTCGACGTTTGTGCCTTCTTTGGCCTGCGAGCCTAATTCGACGGTTGTGCCATCTTCATCCTGTGAGCCATGTTCGGCATTTGTGCCATCTTTTGATCTAGTTTCTTCTTCATATGATGACAATGAGGATGAAAATCCACCTCTGCCTGCTCACCCTCCTCCAGATGAGTCCTTTGAACCTGAACCAACACCAACTCCACCACTTCCTAGATGGGTCCGTTCAACATGAGAAGCAGTTGGTGCTCTTGTCGGTGATCCTTCAGATCAACATCAGACACATTCATAGTTCCAGCGAGCCTCTTCTCTTTTGTCTCAAGTTTCAGAAACTCATGATCCAGAGACATTTGCAGAAGCTTCAGGTCATCCAGATTGGGATACAACAATGAATGAAGCATATCGTTCTTTAATGAAAAAAGATACTTGGGATCTTGTACCTCTTCCAAAAGGAATAAAACTTGTTATATGCAAATAGGTCTACCGAACTAAGTATGCATTAAATGGAAGTGTTGAAAGACACAAGGTTCGGTTAGTTGCCAAAGGATTTTCCCAAGTTGAAGGAATTGACTATAATGAAACCTTTGCCCCTGTAGAAAAAATGAATTCCATCCACCTTGTTCTTTCCCTTGCTGCCTCACATAAATGGGAGGTCCATCAGATGGATGTTAAATCCACCTTCTTGCATGGAGATTTGCAAGAAGAAATCTACATGGAACAACCTCCTAGCTATGTCCAAACTGACTCTATCCTTGTTTTTCACCTCAAGAAATCTCTTTATGGTCTCAAGCAAGATCCCTGAGCTTGGTATGCCAAAATGGACAGCTTTATTATTTCCATTGCATTCTCTAGATGCCATTTTAATCCTAATGTATATACCAAGAAAGTAGGAAGCCATCTCATAATCCTTGTCCTTTATGTTGATGACCTTATCCTTATTGGTAGTGAATCAAAACTTTTAAACCATGTGAAAACCAGCCTTAAGAAGAAAATTGAAATGACAAACTTAGGCTTTTTGCATTATTTCCCTGGCCTCCAAGTTTTGCAAACCAATGAAGAAATTTTTCTTTCCCAGTCTAAGTATTCTTGTGACCTTCTTCGTCACTTTCACATGGACGATTATAAACCAACCCCTTCTCCCTTCCAGTCTGGAGTCAAGATTATTGCCACCTGTACTTCTCCTGAAGTTGATGCCACCCTATACCGTCAGTTAGTTGGTAGCCTCTTATACTTGACTCATACCCGTCCTGATCTTTCCTTTGTTGTTGGTCTTGTTTCCCGGTATATGAAAACACCCCATGAAAGCCATTAGAAAGCAGCTAAAAGGATACTTCGCTATGTTCATGGTACAGTTCACTTCGGGATACATTACAGTTCAGGGGGGACTCCTTTATTGGTTGGTTTCACTGATTCAGATTGGGTCGACGACCCTAATGATTGGAAGTCTATTGTAGGTTATGTTTTCAGCCTTGGTTCAGGACCTGTCACTTGGGCCTATAAGAAACAACAGGCTATTTCACTTTCTTCAGCATAAGCAGAGTACCGAGCAGTGGTAAATGCAAGTTAGGAAGCCATGTGGCTTCGACAAATCCTTTCAGAGTTTGGATTCCAGCACTAGCATCCGACCAGCCTTTGGTGTGACAATCATAGTGCCATAAAGCTCGCCAAAGACCCAGTTCAACATCAGCATAGAAAGCACATCGAGCTACACATGCACTTCATCAGAAAGCTCATTCATGATCAAGTTATTGAAATTCTCTTTTTCCCTACAGAAGATCAAGTTGCAGACATTTTCACAAAGTCTCTTACAGAAGCAGAGTTTTCCAAACTTCGATCTATGTTAGGAGTTCAAGAAGTTGTCATTAAGGGAGGATAGGCTCTAATGCCTCCTTCCTTCTCCTATTGTGTCACTATTGTAAATCCTTCAATCCTATCCCAAGTTGTTCTTAAGGGGGGATGTTAGGATATTTAGAAACTTAGGAGTTAGTTAAGATCTACTTGGTCTATTGTGTCGTTAGGTAAAAGTGTGTTTTCTACTGTGTTTCTTTAGTATGCATTAGTATGCATTTGTATTTAGGAAATCCGATGATCACGATATGTTCTCGACATAGAGTGATCTGACAGTTTATACTCTCATCGATCTTAATGACCATTGATCCATGGATTAACACCCGATTGGTCCATGATCTCTATTTAAAGAGCATGGAGGGTCATTTGCTGACAATCGATTGTGAGAAACTCTCTTGTAAAATCTCTATGTAATCTTTTTCTTTGCATTAATAAACTTATCCAAGTGGTCGCATTAGCTGGGGTCATGGATGTTTCCCTGTAGGGTTTTTACCACGTGAAAACATTAGTGTGTTGATCTTTGATCTCGTTATGTGAGTGGTTACTAAAGGTTTTCTTCCTCTATTGGAATACATGTGTTGTCAAACATCTTTGACGTATCTGAAGTCCTAGAAAGAAGGATAGTTCTCTGAGTAATAACATTTTAAATTGATTATGTATATCCTTTGCAAATTCTAGCTCAACCTGTCATCATCACTACCAAAAATAATATCATCAACATAAATTTCAATTAATAAAATATTACCTTGACTTACCTTGATGTAGAGGTTGTTATCTGTACTTCATTTTTTGAACCTTGTTTGTTGTAGATATTTATCTAGTCTAGAGTACCATGCTCTAGGAGCATGTTTTAGACCATACAAGGCCTTCCTTAATTTGCACACATAGTCTGCATTCTCTGACAACTGAAATCCTTCTGGTTGTTCAATGCAAACTTCTTCTTCAAGTTCCCCATTCAAAAAATATGATTTTACATCCATCTAATATATTTTAATATTTTTGGAGCATGCATAAGCTAAAAGCAATCGGATTGTTTCCATTCTAGAAACTGGGGAAAATGTCTCTTCAAAGTTGATTCCTTCAACCTGTGCATATCCTTTACATACCAATCTAGCTTTGTTCCTTGTAACATGCCCATCTTTATTTAATTTATTCCTATATACCCACTTTGTGTCAATCACATTCTTATCCTTTGGTCTTGGAACCAATTCCCAAGTGTCATTTTTCTCTATTTGATCCAAATCTTCATCCATGGCCTTGTTCCAAAATTCATCCTTGTTGGCCTCTTCAAAATAGGTTGGTTCAATTGTAGATGTGAGTGCTAGGTGTGTTTGTTCTGGTGAAGAGATTCGTCTTCTAGTCTCAACTCCCGTGTCTTTGTTTCCGATAATATAATATGAAGGATAATTCTTCTATACTCGTTTGCTAGATGTCTTTGGGGGCACTTGTTGAACTTGCTCTTCTGCTTCTGTCATATTCTCTTCATCTTCTTCTTCTACTTCCTTTTCATCTTATTCTTCTTCTTCGAAAAGTTGTTGCATTGATTCATTTTCTTCTTCCTTTGATTATGGTCTACCTGTTTCATCAATTGTTATGTTGATGCTTTCTACAACTTGTTCAATCTCAGATTGTAACACATGTATGCTTTCCTTCTACTTGAGTAACCAACAAGTACTCCTTTGTCCACACGAGAGTCAAACTTTCCCATTTTTCCATCTTCTCTTTTGATGTAGCATTTGCTTCCAAAAACTCTGAAGTGCTTCACATTTGTTGGTCTTCCTTTCCATAGCTCGTAGGGAGTTTTGTCAGTGTTGTTTCTTAGCATTACTCTGTTTTGAATTTGAAATGTTGCATGCACTTCTTGTATCCAAAATATATCTGTCAATTTGGAATCCATTAGCATTGTTCGAGCCATTTCCTATATTGTCATGTTCTTTCTTTCAACAACTCCATTCTGTTGAGGTGTCCTAGCAACAAAGAATTGTCTTTTTATTCCATGACTGTTGTAGTAGTCCATAAATTCTTTTGAAGTGAACTCTCCTCCATTATCAGATCTCAAGCATTTGATTTTTGAATCCATTTCATTTTCAACCATTTCCTTGTAGATCTTGAAGTTTTCAAAAGATTCTGACTTATTCTTGAGAAAGAAAACTGCAGTCATTCTTGTATAATCATCAACTAATAACATAAAGTGTTTATCACCTTTTAAACCATTTGTTGTAGTTGGTCCAACTAGATCAGTATGCACAATTTCCAGTGGTATTATCATTGAATATTCCTTTGATTTGAACTTGGTATTTGTTTGCTTTCCTTGTTGACAATGCTTGCATAAAGTGTTGGTTGGTTTCGTGATCCGGAGCATTTCTCTGACTGCTTTTCTTCTGTCGACTTTGACAAGGTTATCAAAATGTATGTGACCCATTCTTCTGTGACATAGCCAACTTTCATCTTCCTTTCCTAGAAAATGATTTTCATTTCCAATTTCACTTAATACATATATGGTGCTTGAAATTCCCGCAGTTGTAGCAATCAATTTTCCTGAACCTTCTTTTCTTATCCCGCACTTTTGTGAATCGAAAGAAACTTTATGACCTTGGTCACACATTTGACTCACACTTAGAATATTATGTTTCATATCTTCTACTAGTAGAAAATTTTCTTCCTTGGTATTCTTGTTCCCAATTTTGACTGTTCCTTTTCCAATTATTTTAGCTGAATCATCATTTCCGAAGGAGACCGATCCATCTCTTTCCTTTCATAATGTAAGAAACCTGTCTCTATCACTAGTCACATGTTTTGAACATCCATTGTCAATATACCAACCACGTTTCTTATTATTATCTTGTATAGCGAGTGTGCAATCTTCATTGCTATATTGATCATGTTTTCTTATCCATGCCCTTTTCTGAGGTTCATGTCTATGACTGTTGTTATTATGTCATGGTTCTCTAGGAGGGACTGCCATTCTACAATCTTTGGCCATGTGTCCAAAATTGTTACATTTGTAACATTCCACTTCAGTGCTCAAAGATTCAAAACTGTTGTAACTTATTCTCTGTGTTTCACTAGGCCTTCCTAGATAACCCCTTTGTGTATGAATTTCAAATTTATTTGTGTTCCTATTGTTAGCTCTGCAATTCACAGCTTTATGTCCAAAATTATTACATGCATAACATAAACCAAAAAAGATAGTTTGATACCTGGGAGTTGAAGATCTTTTGAAATGAGGTACTCTTATAAATTATTCTTCTTCCTGAGGCCTATCTATCGGTTATTGATTCTGAAATCTGAATCTTCTTGGTGGAAGACTGTTGTAATCTTCCTTGTAGATCTTCATGTCCCCCTTGATTGTTTCTGCATATTTTTTTGGATATGTTTCTTGCTCTGTTGTTTTGGAGCTTAACCCTTTTTCTGTCTAATTTTATCCAAGTCCGGACTTGTCATGATGGGATTTTTGACTGTTGATAATTCCATCCAAAAGTTTTGAGTTGTTCTTCATATTTTTCTTTTGAATATCCTTTCTTAATGTGACAATCTCTGCTTCCAAATTTCCAATGATCTTGTCTTTTTCTTCTAGTTGTTCTTTGAGTGCTTCTTCAATTCTTTTATCTTCTTCTATTTGAACCTTCAAATTTGTGATCATTTGTTCTAGTTCTTGAGTGTCTTCTTTCTTGTCTCGTTATGCTTGTCGTTTCATGTTTTTCTTCTTTTCTTTTCTAGTAACTTCTATGGCACACACTAATTCCTCCCGGTAGTCAACTTCTGCCTCTTCAATTTCTTCTTTGACTTCTTCATATTCTTCTTCAGCTTCTTCATATTCTTCTTCGGAGTCTTCTTTATCAGAGTCTTCTAATGCCATGAATAGAACTCTTTATGTATCACTGTCACTGACTTCATCTTCATTTGATGATGAGATGTCTTCTTTGGTGCATAAGCTTTTCTTGAAATTTTTGTTTGTGGTTCTATTGCCTTTATATGTTTGTTTTCCTTTTGAGTAACCTTCATCATTTCTCTTTTTCTTATAAGGAAATTTGTTAGCAAAATGACCAATGCCATCATAATTAAAAAAAAATAAAGGAATCTTACCTCTATACCTACCATTGGTTCACTTGTTCAATCTTTTGACAAAGTTGGCCACTTCTTCATCATCTTCCGAGATGTCACTGTTGCTGCTATGTTCTTCTTTTTTCCTTCCCTTTTTCTTTGACTTTTTGGATTCTTTGAAGGTTGCTTCTTTTATATCTGGATTTTCTTGTTTAGTTCTCATTTCATATGCTGTGAATATTCCGTGTAATCCATCCATGCTTATTGAGTTTAGATCTGATCTTTCTTCTAGTGTTGATATCTTAGGGTCAAATATCATAGGAAGAGATCTTAGTACTTTTTGAACAATTACAGATTCTTTGATTTCTTCTCCCAATCCTATGATTTCATTTACCGTTTCATCAACTCGTAAAAAGCAATCTGCAATATTCTCATCTTCCTTCATCTTAAGTTGTTCGAACTCACCTCTGTAAGTTTTAAGATTTGTTGCTTTGACTTTTAAATCTCCTTCATAAATATTTTGAAGTTTATCCCAAATATCTTTAGCAGATTTACAATGTGCAACTTTGGTGAATATCGTTTCACTGAGACCATTCAGAAGTGCATTTTTTACTTTGGAATTATTCTGACTGAGTTTCATTGCTTTGTCATTTATTGGCAGAATTGTTGGTGTTGTGTATCCATCTACAATTGATTGCCAAATTTCAAATCCCTGTGCATGTATATATGTTTTCATCCTTATGCTCCAAAATGCATACTTCTGTCCATTGAACTATGGTATTCCATTTTTATACAAGTTGTTGCTCTCCATGATCTACCTTTTAGTGGTTAAACTAATTTCTTAAGGAACCTTCTCTAATACCAAATGTTGGATTATTGATAGGGGTTGTGAATCAATAATAGAGCAATTTAATCATTTTTAACCATATAATCCAAGTGTTATATCAATGTAGCATTATCATCCAATAACTGCAGAGTAAATAAGCAATGAACAAATGAACAATCATACACATACACAGTACACCAGTGTTTTACGTGGAAACCCAAAGTGGGGGAAAACCACATAATGCTTTTTCTTATATGTCTTGAAGAATTACATTCATTGGAAGCACCAACTTCCTTTGTTTTCCAGCCGCAACTAGAAGGAGGCTCCAACCCCCTTGTATCTTAGGCTACAACCTGAAGGAAGCTCCAACTCCCCTATTCTCTAGCTACAACTAGAAGGAGGCTACAACCCCCTATGTTCTCCGACTACAACCAGAAGGTGGCTACAACCAAAAGGTGGCTACAACCACATATCCTTGCCTCATCCAACTGCCATGAAGTAGAAGTAGAATGATGGAACCACTGTCACACTATCACTGTGATATATACCGTTGTAAACTTGTACCAATAAACCTGAACCATGCATCAACCTCTACTTCAACTTGTAATCAACATGTACCATAAACAAGTGCATCAACCATGCACCAACCTATACCAAACAACCTGTAATCAATCTGTACCATAAACAAGTGCATCCAACCATGTACCAAGTATGTACCAATCATGTATCAACTACTCATCAATATGTACCAACATCATCAACTATACACCTCATGTATGTGTCAATGCATCCACTACTTGTCTCAACCATGTACCCAACATGTACCTCAACCAAAAGCCCACATCAATTTCATCATCCAAATCTGATTTTTAACTTTGTAATAAACCTGGTGTATATGATCACATACCTACAAACCTTCCTTAACTTTAACAACAAGAGACTAGCATTTTCATCAAACTTTTATTTAGACTCACATGACTAGTTTTGGATTAGTCAACAACCCTAAATTGAAATAATCATAACTATGTACCTGTAATGAATAAATATCTGAAAATAGTACACAATGTTCTTCAATGTGTTTTATGCAATTTCTCCATGTGTCACTACTTGGAACCTCTAAGAAAAGGAGTTATAGCAAAAATGTCATACCTTGTTGAATTCTAGTTTATTCTAGAGAGCGACATTGTAGAGCGTGCCCTGCACGAAATATTTGTTGAATGGATTTGAAAATGTTATACAGAATACTACAGATTATACTCTAACCAACACATTTGGTCTTATTGAATTTGGATCTGTTATGAAGAAGTTATGACGTTTTTACCCGAAACACCTTAGAAAGCATCATCAAAAGAATTTATCCTCTCTTGAATTTTGACCTTCTTTTCTTCACCTTCCCTCTGAAATTCGGCTTAGATATTCTTTGGTTACCTCAGTCACCTATAGATATTCCATATTCTCAAGTGTGATGTAAAATGAGAGAGCCTTGCCTCTTATTTATACTCTCCAAATATCTTCCTTAGAAGCATCTTCTAGGTCACTTAACCTATTTTCCTCATTTTTAGGGTTAACCACTTTCCATAATTAGAAAGTTCTTCATTACTTTATCATTTAAATATTCCTCCTTGACTTTGTCACCTCATTTTATCATTTAAATAATCTTCCTTGATTTTGTCACTTCACTTTATTATTTAAATAATCCTTCTTGACTTTGTCACTTTACTTTATCATTTAAATAATAATTTCTTCTTTGCAAGCTCTTTGACTTCTTTGACCTTTTGGGGCTTCAAGCCAACATATGAGGGTCCTCCAACTTCGTAAGGCCATAACTCTCAAACCGTGAGGAGTTATGTGGTGTTCCACATACCACCAAAAATGGCATGAAATGTACTATCCATATAGAATAGTATTACCTTCAAATATATTAAAACTCATACCATTATACATGAAACAACCTTGGGTCCATTACCCAAACCTTTGTGCTGTCGGAATTCGCTACCGGACTTTCTTCAAGGGTTGACATCAATGACAACCAACCTTAGTCAACAAACCACTCCAATTCCTTGTGAATGGTCACCACCTAAAGTTATTTTATTCTTGAGAAACCTCATCTTTTGTACACAAGTCACCACATGTTGATTTTATTCTTGTATGTATTTACTATTGTTGCTTTTCTGCTTGTATGTATTTTCTTTTGTTTCAATTTTGAGATTTTGGTCTGTTTTATTTTAGTTTTTGAGTGTAGGCCCCTTTTGTTTTTTCCCTTCATTTTGGTCGGTTTCATTTCAATGTTGTAGGTTTCCTGTTTCTCCTTGATTTTTGGTTTATTTGGTTTTAATGAGAAAGGTAGTTTCCTTGTCTTCATATGGTTGTTTGAGAAGAGTGCACTCCTAGGAATCCTTCTAGCATAATTTTCCCTAAAGAAAATTGTGGCTTGGTATCACCTTAAATAGGAGTAAGATTGATTGTTATTATGTCAAATTCGGTGGGGAAATTCTACGGGAATTAGCATAACACCACCTAGTAAAGTTGAAACATGTTGGCATGATGGCTTACATAGCTATGTGATTGCAACTTATACTCTTTACCCAAAAAATTGCGATGTGACATTTTCCGAGCAACATTCTTTTTCCTTCAAATTACAACCATGTGAGAGTTTTGAGATATTTCAACATCTTATTCAAAAGTTTTTCATATTTATTTAATCCCTTCATTGATTAGTTTTCTTGCTAGTTATTTCTCTAATGGGTCACTAATTTCAAAAGATCCTCATTTTCTTGTTTGTGTCGAGAATCAAAGGCACACATGAGACTTTTTGTTGAGCCAAGGTTCACCTTAAGCCTCGATTCTCATAGTTAATCCATAATCCAGGTAAGGGACTCGGGTCACTTTGGGCCACATTGTTCAACAAAACCTGGGTCATTATTCCTTTTCTTCTACCTTTGTGAATCTCAGTATAAATTATTTTGTATATATTTATTGCACCACTTTCATTCTTCGGTTTATCCCTAATGTGAAAAATGGTCCTCATACTATAGTTGAATTCCGCCCCCCCACCCCCCCCCTCACCCACCTCAGTTACTTCAAAAGTATAACATTTTGTTGAGTATTCTCTCCTGTCACATGGATGATCCCATTGTTCTACATGCCTCAAAAGGAATTTCCCCTCAGGCAGGAAGAATGTTGACCCAAAAATCCACTTTGGGCTCAACATGATGTTTATCACTTTCATTCCTTTACAAGTTGGCCTGAGGGTTGCCCTTAGCAGCCTCTTATGCTTTGGTTCCAGTCAAAGACAGTGGTAGGGATCATAGTCACCATGGCCCTCACCCATTAAAGAATATTAGTGGGATTCTTTCAGATGTTTTATTTGAACACTATAGTAACTTATCAGACACTATAAGAGTGTCAGACAACAATTTCAAGTCACTTGATATCAATTCAAGTCAGTTATAGGGTGGTAGAGTCAGTTGGGTCAGAACCTCTAGTATCAATATGAGGGATAGTAGGGAAAAAAATATTTCAAAATCATGATGTTCCCTATCCTACTATCACCTATTGGATAAATATATAGTTGTCATCAATACCCTTATTCCCATCAACATCTTGACGACACCCAAGCGAACTCATTCCAACCTTGTCCAGCTTGCCTCAATACCATGCTCTTTTTCCCCTAGGGGAGGCCCTCACAGGATCATGTTTTGAGCCCGAAACCCTCCCATATTGGAATTTCGTGTGTTAATACTGCTCTGTTCAAATTTCATGAGTTGAGGACTCAGTTTGCAAAAAATTCAAAGTTGGACCTTTTCACTTGTCATTAGGAGGGTCCCATGAGGACATGGTATTCCATAATAAATAAAATGAAACGTGTTCATTATTTAGAAAATACATTGCTTGCACCATGTAGATATTAGGATAATATTTCCAACCGGCTGTCATGATCATGTTTTCGATTTCGTATGACCAGTCTACGTAGAATGTAAATTTCACACCACCTAAATGGCCAAAATCCATAGTTGTGGCTTCCTGGATAGTTTCCATTCAGATAAATGACTTGAAATGAAAATAAATAATATAGGTGATGTAGGGAAGTGTGATACCTTTCCAGTGTTATATCGTATGTCGGGTTTCGACCCTCAGTTGGTGAGAACGAGCCTTCGCAAATTCATGGCTAGTTTCAAAGGCCAAGTTGGTAACAATGGTTCAAGTTTAAAAATTTGATGTTAATAAGATCTACATCACAAAATCATGGATTCCATTATGTATTAGCCTCAACAACCTTTCCAATAATGCCTCATTTTCCTCATTCTAACATTAGGTAACCCAATTAGAGTTGTCAAAAGTGTTTGAACTATTTTAGGCAAGATGGTTTGATCAACTAGCATGGAAGGGTTTCAAGGCAGTCCAAGCAGTGATTATCAGTATCATTATAGAGATCCATTACCACCTCATCGAGGTACTCATCAAAACCTTTCAATCAATACTTTTTTTTCCCAAATTGGACAACATATGGCAATGTGGCACTTCACAAAATTGGGCATTCTTGTGGGACCCGCAAGCAAATCAGGGTCTTTGAGCACAAACTTTTCGGGCCAAAATTGAGGTCCTAGGTGGCATCAAATAAGATTTTCAAGGGCATATTTTCAACGAGCTCATCGAGACCTTTCCAATGACATGCTCCCCATCTAATTCTGACTTTGTCTCATATGGAAACATTTTCAGTCTCAACCTCGTACCAAGCTATCAAAGAGGTTATAACCGGTGACATGGCCGGATAGGTTGGATCCGTCCCATCGGATGAATTTTTCTTATAACACTCTCCTCCAACTTAAGAAGGATAATAGGATGGTGTATACTCCACCTAGATAAAATATATTTTTCCAAATATGAAGGATTATCCTTCTGGAATGAATCCACCCCTGAGGTTTCAACCAAAGTAGCAATTGATTTTCAAATAATTATCTAAGTTGGGAGTTCTAGGTTCATGAAGATTCTCTTATTTCATTCTAACAAAAAAATTTAAAATACCCTTAAAGGTAATATCCTCCATAAGCATGTATTTTTTCTTTCTTTCTAGGGATTGGGGTAACTTGACACCAAGTCAAAAGCTGATTTTAAGTGACACAAACTCAATTCAAAAGGTTGAAAATTTCCACCCAAACCTCATAAACATTTGTATAATTCAAAAGGATATGGTCATACCGTTCTTATTGACCCTTGCATAGAAAAAAACCTAAAATAGAATTGAATACATATTTCTTTAGTTGATCTCTTGTGAGAATATTTTTCTTAACTTCCAACCACAGAAAATATTTGGCCTTCAACCAACTTTCATTAATTTAGATCTTATTTCCAAACATTATGGTCTTGTCCTTTGAACAACATTCCTTGATTATATATCTTGATGACCTACATTGTCATGTCCTTCTTCCTTAGTAGATTAGAATCATACCTTTTTTTGAGTAAATATTCTCTTGAATTATATTTGTTCAACTTCATATAGTCGATTCCTTCACGACAAGGTATTTTGAAGCTAACCAATAAGATGTTACATTAATTTGTTTCTTCAAAATTTATTCTATATCCACCTTCCTTTACATTTTACAAGATGAAAATATTATCCAAATATGAATTAATAGAGGTTAAATCATATTTTAAAATTTCAAATAAACAAGATTGAAAATATGAAAATGGGCAACACTTTTGCTTGTTTTTCACAAAGAAAACTGCAAAATTTTATGTTTCTTCAAATTCAACCCCTCTAAACTTGTATTTATTTTAGAATTTCATTTTGTATTCATTTTTTTTTAATTATTTATGGACATATATTGGGATAGATTTGTTGTTTATTGACTGCATATATTTTCAAATTTTAGGTAAGGATAATGTGTGACATTTGTGAGCATCTATATTTTTAGAGATGGCTATTAATTTTACAGGAAAATAAATATATGCTCACAATCTACATAGGTTGCACTAGTGTCTAGACTATATTTTGGGATTTTTCATATTTAAGAATTATTTTCTATTATTATCGAAATAGAGTAAAACAAGAAAACAATGTTATATTAATGCATTTATGTGGGCGCCAATTTTCTTTTTGATGTTATAATTCTCGGGAAAACTAAAAATCCCCTTTTAAAGAGGACGGTGCAAGGAAGTGCATGATAATTTTTTCTATTTTTTTAGTACTGTGACTTTGACAATATTGAATTTCCATTTCATGTGATTTTGAGAACATTTAAATTCTTAAAAGATGATAGTTAAAACAAAATTATTAATAAATAGAAATTCTTAACAAAAAAATCCACAACTCTTGTATCATTACAAACTAGATTCAAAGCTTAATACATCAGTGGCAAGTTTGACAAAAGAACTTTAAAATTTGCAAGGGCTTAGGGCTTGGCCCTAAGCCACAAGTTTTTGAAAACTCTTAAAGGATTTTTTGTTTTGATTAACCAAAAACTCTCGATTGAAAAAATAGTTCAGCCGAGAGTTTATAAAACTCCCCACCGAAAGTTTTATAAACTGATTGAGAAAATAGTTCAACCGAGAGTTTATAAAACTCCCCACCGAAAGTTTTATAAACTATTGGTTGAAAGTTTGCATCACTTTTATCAAATAATATTGTTATATTTTTAGCAAAATCTTGGCCTAGATTTTTGTTGACTTTTTGTCCAGTCGCATCATGTTGCCCCCACCGCAACTCATTCCAAAAAGTGCTAGCCATATTTTCATTTTCACCCTCATGTCAAATTCCCCCTCTCTATATGAATTTAATTTTTTTTAGTGATGGAGGTGTTTGCAATTATTTTTCATGCTTGAGGGGGTTTTATTTTGATGTTGATCCATGTTTAGGTTTTTAGGTTCAAGTTGGTTTTTATACAGTTTTTAGTACGTATAAGTAGATATTCTTGAAGGGTGTTTAGAATATAAAACTATACAAACTACTATACGGTTATTAGAAAAATTTTAAAGGACGTCCTTATCAAATCTTAAGAAATAATCAAGATGGTATGACTATATAGTAAATGAGGGAAATTTTTTAAAGGACGTCCTTATCAAATCTTAAGAAGTAATCAAGATGGTATGACTATATAGTAAATGAGGGGAAGAAAAAAATTAACAAAATTGAGAGATGGTTCCTTAGGAAGTTATTAAGGATCATGTTGATGAAAGTGAAATTATTGTTGGAATTAGGTAATTTATGAACAAAAATTATACTGAAAACTTTAAAATTGAGGATGTTCCTAAACACCTAGATGAATTGCTTGAGAGAATTTGATCAATTTTTGTGTAAGAGATCCATAAGGATTTATACTTAGGAACATGGTTTCGATATTTAGTTAATCAAGCGTCAGTCATAAGGCTTTCCTATGTCTAAAATAGATTAATTCTCATGGTGTATTGTAGAGGTTTAATCCAACATTAATTTATCAGGAAATGAATATGTGGAGTAAATAAGTTGAGAATATTGATATGGGTTGGGAGAGAACTAATGGTTTCACATATGGAGTTAGAGTAAAGCAAGTAAACTCGTATGTTTTCTTCATGGTTGAATCATATTTAAAAATATATCAAATAGTAATGGATGGAGTATATTTCAAACATGGTATTGATTCTTGTGCACATTATAATAATGTGGTGTTCATGTATGTGAGATATTATTTCAGTTACTAGAAGACAATGGGTTGATATCTTATATAATCCTTAGGAAATGGAATGAAAAGGAAGAATATAAACATGTTATAACACATGAAGTTGATCTTAAAAATGAGAACTTAATGAAATAGTTAAACATGCTTCCGCAAGAGGGGATACTAATGAGAAATGGTAGGGTAGTGAAAGTGAATTTGTTTGAGTGTCATGATCTAGTGGCCACACATAGTTTAGTATGCTATAATAAAGTTTCATTGACATGAAATATTTGTGTTCTTGGTGCACATTCCATAAAAACATGTACACATGGTTACAAATTAAATTGAAATATGAGAAGTGGATATCATTTGTAATGTTTCCTAGTTGTATGTTGTAACGCACCCAGCTCCAAGTTGGGTTACACTAATACTAAAACAACCAAATAAAGTTTTTGATACCAATTCTAAATGCAAAAATAACACACGACATGATATTCTAGCTCATGTACTTGTTCATGCAAATTAAAAACGTAAATGTGACTACTTTAACTATGCAAAACAACAACTAGAAACGTATAGAAACATTCAACCACATAAATGGAAATTCATATGCATCATTTTCTTCATAGGAAGTATCATTAACCAAAATAAATCGGGGTAAAATGCACAATAGTTATATCATCATTTAACATAAATAAGCATAGAAAATAAGAACACTTATCTTAAGAAATATGCAAAACGCTGCAAAGGATGGACGCTCCTCCTAACCGTAGAATTGATGTTCTAATTATCAACATCAAGTCACCCCCGAGATAATGCTATGAATACACAACAGATAGTGGTCCCTAATGCTAGCTAAAGTCCCCCTCTCAAAAATCGATTCCCTACAACAAATCCCATTCCACCATCTCTCTTCCCCACAACCTACACAACCCAAGGGATGGGATCCCCCTTCACTTCTCATAGTCCCTTATGCCTTCCCACTCCCCTCAAGGGATTCCATCATAGGTTGGATAGGAAATATCTCTGTTAGGACCTCAAGAATTATACAGCTACAACAGGAAAGCGCACAGCAACAAAACACTTTCTTCAATTGATAATATTCAAACATAATATTGCTCACATACTCACAGTCTCCCTTCCCATGAAATTATAGCTCCAAAAAACCACCATACATGCCCACTATGGCTTCCTTCAAGATTCAACACCCAAAACTCTTTGGTTGTCCAAAAATCTCCATGTAAAACCTGCTTTGCATGCAAAAACGTGAATGTGTAATTATTCTCCCTCCACCCATAAAATTTCCTCTCTTTCACTTGTTTGATTGAATTACACTCTTCCCCAAGTTGATTGTACTCAACCCCCATGCTCTCAATAACTATGGGATGTGACTTCTCACACCCACCCTCTTACATGAATTCAATGATTGGCTTTGGAAACCCTAAATAAAAAATGGAAGGTTCATAGTAAGGATAATTAGAAAGAAATGGGTTTGGGTTTAATGGACATGGTTAAACTCTCCCCCTTGGACCCCTTCCCTCTCTTGTGTAAAATAATCCCCCAAATATCCATTTGTGTCCATCTGCAGCTGGCAATACCTTTTATTTATTATATTCAATATGCATAATTTACATATTACACTGTCCCCGAGGTGTAGGACAGTCGATGACAAAGTGTGCTATTAAGGCACTATGTGATGGTAAGTCATCTGTTTGAAACCTACGGGGACAAAAAATCCAGCCATGTTAAGGGTTTGTGTGGCTCAGGATGGGAGCGATCCCTGGGTGATTTTGATGGCTTAGATGCCCCTAAGTCACGGTTTCTAAGCCAAAGGCTAGTCCCGCAAGTCATGGACAAACTAGAAAACAAAAAAAAAAAATTACATATTACATTGCTTGGTCCTCAGACATACACCACATTTACAATATACATCACTAGTTTGGGGTTTGAAAATGGGGATGTTACATTCTCCTTCCCCTACAAACTACACTATCCTTAGTGCACATAACTATACAATTTACACATTGACAGATATAAAATTTTACATCAAAATACTTGATAATTCCACAACTTAATGACTCATGCGACAATTTCCAACCAGTAATTCTCTTTTCCCCTCAACCCACACATTGGTTGGATAGGAAATATCATAGTTGTGGCACAAGGAACTCAAACTACCAAAATGGAGTCTTCATTCGCTCATGTACAAATGTAAATTTAATTTTCCTCAAAATTTTCAAAAAATTGTGGGTATGCTTCTTGCATGGCTTCCTCATGCTCCCACATAGTGTCTTCAAGACCGTAGCAGGTCCATTGAACCTTTACCAAGATGATAGCTTTGTTCCTAAGTGCTTTGACTTTCCGGTATAGGATGTGCACTGGTTCTACCTGGAAGTCCACTTTGTGTTCCACCTAGATCACTTTCCAATCAATCACATGATTAGGACCAGGTACATATTTTTTTAAGAAAGACACATGGAACACGTTATGAATTCTCATGTATGCAAGTAATGCTAGCATGTATGCAACTAGCCCTATATTTTCTAAGATCTCAAAAGACCCATAATATCGTGTTTCCCACTTTGGGAAACTTTCCAATTTCAACGAGTTTATCTTGGCTTTAACTTTTAAAAACTCATTCTCTCCCACTTTGAATTCTCTATGTGTTCTCCTTTTATCGGCATATCTATTTTGCCTAACTTGTTGAACTTTCAAATTATGCCTAATCTTTACCATATGTTCTTCCATGTCTCTTAATAATTGTTGTGCAATCACAACTCTTTCTTTTGGGTTATCCCAACTTACTGGTGTGTTTCATTTTCTACCATATAATGCTTCAAACAAGCTCATCTTCAATGATTCTCAATACCCATTATGGTAAGAAAACTCAACTAAATGGATATATTCCTCCCACCTAGAAGGCTTATCCATTACATACATTCTCAATATATCTTCAATTATCTAGTTAATTCTCTATGTCTGCCCATATGAATCTAGTGATATGTTTTACTGACATTCAAATTGGTCCCAAATCCTTTAAATAACCCCTTTGAAAATTTGGAAGTGAACTTGAGATATCGTTCCGACATTATTTCCTTATGTACACCATGTATCCTAGCAATTTCTTTCATATATATTTATGCAATATTGGTTTCTTTATGAGTTACTTCTACCAAAATTAAATGTGTAGCCTTTGTAAGTTTTTCCACCACTACCATGATGGAATCACATTGCTTTGTTGTCCTGGGAAATTTGGTAATTAAATCGATAGTAATTGTTGCCCATTTCCACTCATGAATGGGAAATGGTTGCAACAATCTCGCTAGATGTTTGTGCTCATATTTTACCTTCTAACATTCCATGCATCTGGCCAAATAATCAATGACATCTCTCTTCATACCATGCCAAAAATATTGGCTTCTTACAATTGTAATAGTTTTCTAGTATCCTGGATGTCCAAGATATGGCACATTGTGCATCTCCTTTAGAATGGAATTTCTCAATTCCTGAGAATTCGGAACATAAACTATGTTTGAGAATAAGAGGATTCCATCCTCTTCTAGCTTGTAATCCTTATATTTCTGTTGTACATTATTCTGTTGTAGGCTTTCTTTAACTTGCGCATAATGTTGGTATATTGTTACAACCTCTAGAATTCTTTCTTTTAAACTTTTTTTGTACATACTAATGGTTGTAGCATGCATTTTATGCACCCTTCTGCTGAGTGCATCAACCACCTTGTTCTATTTTCCCTTTATGTGCTTGATGTCAAATTCATATTCACTAATAAATTCCATCCATCTAGTTTTCCTAGAATTTAGTGTTGGTTGTTAAAACAATTATTTCAAACCACCATTGTATGTCCTTAATTCATTTTTTTTCCCATAAGGTAATGCCTCCACATCCTTAAAGCATGTACTATGGTTGTCGACTCTAAGTCATGTGTCGCATAATTTATTTCATGGTCCTTCAATTTTCTGGACTCACAACAAATTACATGTCCATTTTTTGTAAGGAATCCACCAATCCCTTCCTTACATGCATTTGTGCACACAACAAAATCATCATATGGATCTATGACTTTTAAAATAGGTACACTGGTTAGAAAATCCTTTAAGAAACATAAAAAATAAATCGCACTTGACACTCCATTCAAATTTTACTCTTTTCTTTTGCAAAGATGTTATTGGGTGTGCAAAATTGGAGAATCCCACAACAAATCTCATGTAATAACCAGCTAGACCCATAAATGATCTAACCTATGAAATGTTTGTTGGTGCTTGCTAAATCTTCATTGCCTCGATCTTTTCTGGATCCACTGTGATGCTATATTTTGAAACAATGTGACCCAAATAATGGATCTTCTTTTGATAAAATTTGCATTTACTCAATTTGGAATACAATTGGTGCTCTCTCAAAACTTGTAGCACTATCCTCAAATGTTTCATGTGTGCCTCCTCTTTCTTGGAATAGATGCAAATATCATTTAAGAATACAATGAATAACTTGTCTAGGAAATCTCTGAACTCCTCATTCATTATGAACATAAATATAGTGGGTGCATTTATCAACCCAAATTCATAGTGTCCATACCTTGTCCTAAAGGTTTTTTTGCTAGTATCTTCATCTTTGACTCTAACTTGATGATAATCTGATCACAAGTCAATCTTGGAAAATATTTTTTCTCCCCTAAGCTGATCAAAAAGATCATCAATCCTTGGAAAATGATTTTTTTCTTGTCTGTAACCTATTTCAATTGTCTGAAGTTGATACATAGCCTCAAGATTCCATCTTTTTTCTTGAAAAAAATAATTGGGGCACCCCAAAGAGAAACACTTGGGCATATGTACCCCTTCTTTAACAACTCTAGAACAACCTGTTTTCCCCCATGACTGTAATTATGATAGTACTTCATGTAATGTGATTATGAAGCATGTAATTATGTTTATAATTAATGAAAAACATCAGACAACTAACTAAGAAGGAAAAATCCTCGAGTATTGGCCATGATACCACAAGTGGGATTGGTGAGGTGGAACTAAGAAGTTTCAATAAAGAAAATAGGAAGCTTTCTTAGCATTCCAACCTACACCTACAAATACTGAATACACCACCTTCCAATGTACCTGGAGTGCATGAGACCACATGACTAGTTATGGAGATCGGGATTGGGTGGTTGAGTAATTATAACTGTTGGCAGATTTGGTACTTGGAGGGATGAAGGTTCAACTAAAACCCTGGATAGAAGGACACACTAGATAGCCCCTTCAAATTTACAAGCTTGGATGGATTATTTTGTCTAACAACAGGCCACATGAATCCCGAGGATAGGTGGAAGAAGAGGCCAAAGGTGGGAAAAAAAAACACACAGTTCAAAAGAGGACAAGTAGCAGAGGAGACGAGAAATACAGAGAGAATGCAGGAAGACTTTAGATACCTGAGAATATAACAAGCACACAAGAACTCAAAAGAAAATAAATAAAAATAAAAAATTTTGTAGAAGCCCATCGTGAATCGAGTGAGTCACAAACTCAAAAACAAATGGTGTGATTAACGAAGAGACTCACGCACATAAATTTGAGTAATAAAGTGGTTGGGAAGTTTTCCTTGAGGAAAATAGGAAACTTTCCCAAGAAATCAATGGTCGCTCTGGAGCAAAGTAGACCTAGATCCACACTGAATCAATAAAGGATTGTGACTTGGTACTTACTGGAAGGAAACTAGTATTGGTAAGGGGAGGTCATTGAGGGACTGTGTAGCAGAGAAGGGGCTCCCTTGTGCATAGCAAATTCAATTGAGAAGGTAATTGATAAACTCGTGTAGGTATTGAGCTTAGTGAGAAGAGGGAAACTTATGTTGTTTTAAGTGGAGAGAAGGAGAGTAACCTTCCTGAACCATTTTCTCAATTTGGCAGTTAGCTAAATTAGTCCCTTGGTGGTATCATGGCCTCACACGGGGGTGGCATGTTCTAGAAAGGCCTTGTGTGTAGATTTTCTGAGGTCCTATGAGGTTGCTATTAGGCTCTAAAGATGTCCTAAAATATAACCTCTATGTATCATCCGAAGGTAGGCGTTGGCACAATCTTTTTACTTGTTTCCTACGTAGGTTCTTACCTTCCGTTTTCAATACCCATCCTCCAGAGATGCAACCCCTACAAAGGGACAACAATTGTAACAAAAGGAACGACAGTTGTTCCGTTCAATGAACAACATGACATGCAAAAGGAACAGTAATCGTAACAAGGGAACAACATTCAATATATTGGGCCGAACTAATGTTGTATTAATTGAGTTGTAGTACTTGCCCAACTATTTAATTTGTCAACCTGGGGTTCGTAAACTGATGAAGCACACACAAAGTATATGAAAGATTGAAGATAAACTAATCTAATCTAATGTTTAAGCTATGACTGAAATTGAATCATTAATCTAATGCAGGAAATTGCAACACATGACTTGGAATTGAAATTAATCTAGGAATGACAAATTGCACAAATGAAATTAATCTAGGAATGGGAAATTGTGTAAATGAAATTAATCTAGAAATGGGAAATTGTGTAAATGAAATTAATCTATGAATGGATAACTACATGAAGGAAAAGTATATACAACATGTAAAGAGTTGAATGACACACCAACATATGTGAGCTCATGCCAATGAATCAATCTTACATTACAATAATCAAATCAATCTTCATAACAAAATAATGAAAGCATGGAAATCAAAACCATGAATCAAAACTAAGAATCCCTTTCTTTCAAATTACAAATCTAAGACTAATCTGTATTTGTACTTGAATCTTAATGACTATTGTTAATGACTACTCTAACTGACTCTAATTACCCCCTCATGAAGAGAGAGCACTCTCTTTTATACATGAGAGCCTTGAAGATAAGATAACCATCTCATAATTACAGATCCACTATTCTCTCAACTATTTTCACATTATTACAAAATATAATCCCTTCAAATCCTTACACATATCTCTCATATATCTTGGATAAGATATTCCAACCAAATCTCCATGATCTTCTCCTTGGAATGTGCTTGAATTATCTCCTCAAAACTTGAAATGGTGGAGGAAGTATTCAAGAAGTCCTTTTGAATTAATCCTTCTCATATTCCTACACATTACAAAGCTCACACAATTTTGAGATATATATGAAAACATGTCAATTTTCTAACATTTAATCGCAAATTCCCTTTTAGTACTAAAATGAATAAAGTGGAAAATAATAANTCCTTTTGAATTAATCCTTCTCATATTCCTACACATTACAAAGCTCACACAATTTTGAGATATATATGAAAACATGTCAATTTTCTAACATTTAATCGCAAATTCCCTTTTAGTACTAAAATGAATAAAGTGGAAAATAATAAAGCGAAACCCAAATGTATTTATGAAAATGATATTGTGAAAGGTTAATGGGGCGATGAAATGTGAAGAATAATGAAGGGAAAGGTGGATGAAAATAGGACATTTCTAAGCCCGACATACCCCCCAACTTAACTTGTTGCATATCCTCATGCAACCATGCATTGATCTTGTGAAGAAATTTTGGCATCTAAATGTTGGCTTTGAGTGATGATAATGAATGTTTCCAGGATGGGATTTTACATGAGTAACAGTTGACATTTTCTTATGGTTGGTTATTGTGTGACAACCATGAATATAAAGAATGTTGGTTCTTGTGTTAACAACATTCATTTCATTATTTGTTCTCTTATTTTTATGATAATAATTTGATCATATTCTTACTGGAAAATATATGTTATTAATGTGCATAAAGAAACATCACTGAGTATAAGAAAGCCCTTTTTTGTATATTTGTGAATCATGCCAATATGTATATCAATGCTTATAAATCAAAGCGCAACAGAGTATCATTGGAAAAGAAATGTTCATAAATGGTAAATGAGACGAAAAATGGAATGATGGTAGTGGAAAAATGGAGTGATGATAGTGAATAAAGTCCCCTACCCCCCAGCTGAACTGGTTGCATGTCCCCATGCAACGTGGCATAAGTCATAGAAGTGAAAAGGAAAGGGAACTTGGTGAGGGAATTTTCCAAAATATTCATTGCTATCAGTTGAGGAATTACATGATTAAAGTTTAGAAAATAACATACCTCCAATTACCCAAAATGTTGATGAAATATGCAATGGGAATATGGTTGATGCGATTGCTGGAGCATGGAATATGTCACTGCTACAGGGCATGTGAAAAGTGACTTTTGTTGCCACTGCAACTTTTGTCTGTTGGATCAGAGAATGTGAAGTGGAGAAATCTGAACTATTGCCGAATAAATCATGGAAAAGAGGAAGTACAAAAGTGGAATTGTAGTACTCTCAGATAGCTAAAGTCATGCTGTTGTAACTGTTGAGGAAGTCTGGAAAAAGTGTATAGTCTTCACCTGCTACAACCCGATGGTACAATTATAATCATGCGAATGGATGTGTCGATGTCGAGCATGAAAATAAGTCATTGGATTACCATCCATTGATGAATGTCATTAACCAATGTGAGGCAAACTCACCATTGATGTCAATGAGTGTCAAGGTACCTGAGTACATATTGCAAAGTGCGAATGGATGTGCTGATGTCGAGCCACTTGCAAGATCTGACGATCAAGGGACATTGATGTATTCCCATGATTGTCAGCGAGAGAACTTGCCATTAAGGCATGCAAGCCTCTATGTACTCAAAATGGACTCTAGTCTATATCCCAGATAATATGTTGAGGTCGATGGGGCAAGACTTGTTGAAAGGTGGGCCTTAAGGAATCCCACATCAGTCAAAGCGAGTTTGTAAAAAGATTGGTAGGACTATAAATGAAAAGATCTCAGTAGAAACAGTGTTTAGGGCTAGGCAATGTAGTCATGGAAAGGGAGTTGGATATGTTTATTGACAAGGCAAATTGAACTGAAAAAGATAAAGAGATCTATGTGACTCATAAATATAGGCATGTGTGAAGTCACAAAGGATAAGGAAATGGAAGATGGGATTCAACACAAGGATGACCAATGTGCTTTGAAGGAAAAATGTGGGTAAACATTCATGACGCAAATGGGTTTATGAAAAGGTTTCTATGTAACAACGAACGTCATGATGTTTACGATGAGTAACAACTCCTTCAAGAAGTCAACAAAGCATTCTTTTTTTTCATAAAAGTTTCTATGATTATTAAAAATCACTTCAACAACAAGATGCGATTGGTCGCACACCTGGAAAAAAAATAGTACAAATCCTGCATGAAAACTTGTGAGATGTTCGGAAAAAAATAGAACATGCAGAAAGAAGGAAAAATGCGACAAAGTAAAATAAATAAGACGTGTTTTTATGCATGTTTATGTGGTCGTTGCACGTGCGTTTGTTTCATCTTGATTGCTTGCTAAAGTGACTCTGAGAAACCACTTAGCGTAAAATCACAAAAACATGTTTTGATATTGGTTTTAGGAAGAATTGATTGAAATGTGATTGAAATCCATTTGCTAATGTATATTATTTTTTATTTTTTATGTTTTATTTAATATATATATATATATTATTTTATTTATTTTTTATTATTATTATTTATAATAAAACAAAAGAAATAAAATGAAATTCTTTTAAAACAAAATTTTATAATAAAATAAAGAATTTTTTTGTTTGTTTGTTATTATAATCTTTTTATAATCAAACAAACAAAAGAGAGAAAATTAAAAACAAATACAAGAAGAAAAAAAATCATTTTTTATTATAAAACAAAACAAAGAATAGTTGTTGACTTTTCTATACCTGTGCCACCAAGCCACCATGAATTATGTCAAGCGATGATAATAAATTAATTACGCAGTCCAATCATCTCGGCAATTTGATGTGAATAGTCTTCGACACCATCAACCACCAGTGCATCTTTAGAGCGAAGAGATATTTGATTGTCCTCTAGCAAGATCAACCTCTTTGTCAGACTTCCAGAGGAAAGAAGTCGATCTTTGGTGATCTTCACATTGTTGATCCATATGACATCCCTTCTAGTAGGCCACCTGAGGATAATCGTGTAGTCCTTGGGAGGGCGCACCAAGCAAGGTTGTTGTATTGATCTTGAAAACCCACAATGCCGATCGTATTCCTCTCCATTCGCATATCCAAGAATTCAGTTCTGAGACACATTATAGTAGGGAATGAAGTCCTCCACACCCCTACCACAGAGACCTAGTTGATCCTTGGCCCGGAGATAAAACAACCTTATGTTCAAGAACTCCGCCATGACTTTCTCCCTCAACCGCCTGTAGCCTCTGTAAACACTCAGCGAAAGCACAGACAATGGGAAGCTAGAACCGAGAGCAGCAATCAACATGAAATGCTGGAGGCTATGAAAAATCAGTTGTGTTCACCCGAAGAGGGATATCCTGCCTTATCAATATCTTCTCTGGTTGGATTCTAATTCCTTAGATGCAAATATCATCTCATAAACAAGATCATTTTACAACCAACATCACCATAATCATGAAATGAACGTAAACCTAAAATCGCCTTATAAAAAGAATCTATCTTGGCGTCATTGATGAACGATCTTAGCACCATTTAATATATCCAGCTACATTTTATTATCAGGCCTCCATCACAATTTCATGGCATTTCTAACTCTACCATAAACAAAGAGCAATATGTTGGCAAATATTTAACAGATAGCGAATGCTTGTCATTGATGGAAAGTACAGCAATAAAGATGGCATGAGTACAAAAAGTATGTAATTGATGGGCATTATGAGAATACGCTGCAGAGAATATTCGAATAATCTCAGAAGAGATAGTGCAGAGGATTGTTGGCAAGAATAGCGATGGCAAAGGTCAGCATGAACAACAGCACAGTGATAATGGGGGAGGAGCAGCAATAGTGATCGTTGGATCAACAATTCAGAATTCCCGATGACTGTCAGATCTCAATGTAGACAAGAAGAGCGCATAGATATGGAGGATAGATCTCGAGCGTTAGATCCGAGTGCAAGGATCGACCATCATAGGATCTAGGAGAATCTGCACGATCCTTAAAAGTGCAAGGTGAAGCGAGTTCGCGAAATCTCGAAATCCCGATGCAGACACAATGAAGACTTGCGAAATCACGAAAAGATCCCGACCGTCAATACACCAAAAGACGTGGACCGTTGATCTAAGCTCCATTTCGGAGTTTCGCCTATCGCGACTTGGAGTGACAAGAACCTCCATCGAAGGAATCGCGAGATGTGAATTCACAATGAGATCTGGACCATAGATTCATCGAGATCGTGGACCGTTGATCTAAGCTCCATTTCGGAGTTTCGCCTATCACAACTTGGAGTGACAAGAATCTCCATCAAAGGAATCGCGAGATGCGAATTCACGATGAGATCTGGACCGTAGATTCATCGAGATCGTGGACCGTTGATCTCATCTCCATCTCATAGTTTCGTGAATCGCGACTTGGAGAGGCAAGAAACAATACCACGGGAATGCCGAAATCGCGATATGCGAAATCACGATTTAATCACAGCCTTCATATCAAGGTGTGATCTGGACCATTGATCCTACTACATTTCGGAGTTTCGCGAATCGCGACTTGGAAAGGCAAGAAACATAACCACAAGAACGTCGAAATCGCGATATGCGAAATCGCGATATGATCTGAGCCATTGAATTAAGATCAGATCTGGACCGTCGAATCATAGGACAAGTCGCTGACTTGGAGTCAACGGAGCATGGTGTGGAAACTCGCGAGATACGAGATCGCGATGAGATCTGGACCGTCGGATCTATGGAGATTTCAACCATCAATCAGACTCGATTAAGTTTATAAACTTGTGAAATATGAAGTGCCTTTTGGCACAGTCTATGGTCACTGCCGGTGGTCACGAGAAGGGAAGGAGTCAGTTCAGATAAGCTCCATTTCCGAGTTTCGGGGATCGCGACTTGGAGAGTCGAGATGCCTCATCTCCAGATTCATGAAATGCAAATTCACGAAAAGCACTTTATGCATAAGCGCTTGGTCATGGCCATGGTCATATAGAGGAAGGAGCTAGCACAGAAAATCTCTGTATCATAGTTTCGGAGATCACGACATGAAGTGTCAAGACACTTGGCCACAGGAATGTCGAAATTCCGAAACCCGATTTAAAGGCAAGATTAATAATGTTCATACAACGGTGCAGATAAACTTGAATATGATTGGAGGGCTACTATTCTCTCTCACAGTTAATTCATCAGTTACGAATCAGTTAGAAAAATTGATTCATGATTCCTGATCGGTTGGCGTTTCAGTTGCTTAGACGGTTTTTCTTTTGGCTAAGAAGATGCGAAGTGTAACAACTGTGGGCGTGGTGCATAAAAGAAAAAGATACAGACTGTGTGTGGTTGGTTGTTTTGGACGAAAAATGAATTAAACTGTAAGAAAGGAAAAATCACAGGATGCGCAGTGTGAGACTGAAAATATGCGCAGTGTGAGATAAAACTCAGAGAAGAGTAACAGATGAGGAAAAGACTTGAAGTAGATCAGAATGATAGAACAAGTTGAAGCAGAGAAAAATTGTAGAATAGACAAAGGAAGAGAAGAATTGCAGAACAGTTAGAAGAAGACCAGATTTACATAACAAGAGAAGAAGTGGTAAGAATCGATTTATCTGTGTAGTTGGTTGTTTAATTATTCATTTATATTACAGGGTGGTTGGGAGGTGCTAGGGAGGACTTTTGTCCTCAGAGGTTCAAGTGGGAGCTTGAACACAGGGAGTTGTAGCTTCCATCTGGTTGCAGCCAAAGAAACCAGGGTGGCAGGTTGGTGCAAGGGAGAACAAGTGTTCTTTGTTATACAGGTTGGAGCCTGTGTAACTGGAAGTTGGTGCTTCCATCCAGTTGGTGCTGGAACATTAGGGTAGTTGGTGCTTCCTTCTAGTGGGTTCTAGAGAAACAAGAGAGTCGGTGCTCTCAAACAAATTGCAACTTGTAAAACAGAGGTAGCAGCCTCACATTGAGTTGGTGCTCAATTATAGATGATGTATAGAACTTAAAAGATTGCCTATCATTTCGAAGAAGAAGAGGTTTTCTCCCTTTATGGATTTCCTCATGAAAATCTGTCTCTGTGTATACCTTATGTGTGACTGATGCTCATTACTTTTATTGTCCATATTTTGTATAATGTTGATGATCACTTGAAGAAAGATTAAGAATGTATTGATAGACTTAAAATTGTTTAAGCATAATAACAACTGATTCACACCCCCCCCCTCTCAGTTGTCTTAGTAATTTCAACAATTGGTATCAGAGCGGGTTCCTTTTATTCAAAGGTATATCTGTAAGCTTAAACATGACAAGTCATGAAGGGACTTCAGCCTCTAAGACCCCTTTGTTTGATGGAACAAATTTTGCCTTCTGGAAGATTAGAATGAGAACATACTTAATGGCCTTGGGTGTTGATGTTTGGGATGTAGTAGAGACTGGATATACACAGCCTATTTTGCTAGCCTCCAAGGACGATAAGTTAGAGTTTAGTTTTAATGCTAAGGGAATGAATGCTATCTTGAATGGACTTGCTAAAGCTGAGTTTGTAAGGTGATGCATCTTGAAACTGCCAAAGAAATGTGGGATAAACTTATTAGCAGTTATGAAGGAAATGAGAAAGTAAAAGATGCCAAACTTCAAACATACAGATTGAAATTTGAACTAAAGATGAATGAAGATGAAACAATTAGCAAGTATTTTTTAAGAGTTGAAGAACTTGTAAATGCCATGAAGGGTCTTGGTGAGAAGATTGAAGAACCATTTTTAGTTCAAAAGATTTTAAGATCTTTGCTTGATAAATTTAATTCAAAAGTCTCTGCAATAGAAGAACTAAGTGATATTAAAACTCTGTCCATTGATCAACTCCTAGGAACTCTAACTGCATATGAAATGAGAATTAACAAAAATAAATCCAGTACTAGAGAAGAATCTTTTAAAGAAGACAAGAATATTGATTTAGAATTAGATGATATTGAGGCAAAATTTGTGAGAAGATTAAAGAAAGGATCAGGAAAATATCAAGGGAAGTTTCCTTTCAAATGCTTTAACTGTGGTAAGATAGGTCATTTTGCTTCTAAGTGACCCCATCAGAAAAAGGACCAGAACTCTGATGATTAAAAGAAGTACAAATACAAGAAATATAATAAGAAGAAAAGTTTGGTTGCAAATAATGACAATTTCTCAAAAGACACCGATAGTGACTCTTCCTGTGAAGATAAGGCAAATGACTTCATGCTTATGGCTAAAGAGGATTATGATAATAAAATCATAGGCAGTGATGATAATGATGAAGAAGTTGTGGTTGATATGGAAGGAGAACTGATCAGTGCACTAGAAGAAATTGACAGACTCAGAATTAAAAACAAAAAGAAAAAACAATTGCTGATACAGTTCAAGAAAGACAGTAAACAACCTGATGAAGACTTTGCCCTGCTGAAAGTGAAATTAGAAGAGGCAAAGAAAATAGAAAACATACTAAAACAATAGTTGTCAGAGAAGAAAGCCAGTTGTGAAGCCTTAGAAGAAGAGATAGTAAAAACAAGAAACAAAATGGAGAAGTTTAAGGGATTGTATCATCAAAATCTACCAAGTATTAAAGCCTCAAAAGGATTAACCTCCATTCTAAATCAGCAAAGAAATTCAAAATTGAAAGCTGGATTGGGATATGAAGAAGGATCAAGTAGTGATCATCCAAGTAATACAGAACCTATCAAGTTTGTCAAATCCTCAAACATTGACAACAATCACTCTGCAGAAACAAAGAAGGAAAATCAGCCACCAAGAAGGAATGAAAGAAAAAACACCACAACCGAATTTGTAGATCAGAAAGATTATCGGCATGAAAGAAATCGACCTCCTCAAAGAAGACAGATTTTTTCAAGGTACAAAGATTTTTTCTATGGTTATTGTTTTTTCTGCTCTAATTTTGGTCACAAAGCTATAA
>ML783753.1:768257-792889 GCA_009831015.1 Picea engelmannii
CAAGACACAGAGAATAATCGCAGCCATGACCTGAATCAATCTTCCTATTAATTCACGAACTGTACATGGGGACTCTTCACAAGTTCTCTGCTTGTTCTTCCTTCTTCCTCCTAATGCTCACTCTGATCTCAGATCTCTTGCTCCTAATAATATAATAATACAGAAAAGGAGGGTGCCTATATTCGGTTTTCCCTCTCAAAAGCTAAATTGTCTAATCTACACTTAATGACTCTATCTACCTGTATCCAATCTAATCTTTCTGCATTAAAATCTAATAAGTGTTCCTGCTGTACAAGGAYGAGAGCTTATCTGCTCCAGGTCCCAATTGATACATAAGTACGCCTAAATATGGATTCTTTTATTCAATCGGCGGCGCTCCTCAAAATAGTCACGACCGTGACCCTGACGTTTCCCTTTGAAGTCTTTTCCATCTTCCCGTGCAGGCGCGCACGACGAGGTGAGGATGCTCCTGCATCAGATAGTCCAATAAATTTTGGTAAAACCTTAGTAAATAATCTTAAATGGACCTCGAATGGTTAAGTTTGAATCATGCTTTTACTCTGAAGAAAACCCATGTTATGAATCAGAAGGATTTGCGGTCGTCGATCTGGAAGAGAGGAAAGATCTTGACTGTTGGTCGTAAGGTGAGGCCATCAGAGTGTCCAAGTGCAAGGTTAAATTGGGATTATAATGGGGAATACTCTAATTCAATGAGATTCATTGATCTATCATAGGGATAGTCGATGGAATCTGAACTGTCGATGTCAGGTGTCAAGGATGTAAGTCTGTCAAAAGGTAGAGGATAAGTGGTTTGCAAAAGGGGCATAGGGAGGACTCCAATGGTGAGGGATTATGAGGACTGTAGATATATCGGGGAGGAATATGATAGGTTCTCAGCCATTGGATCTGGGATAATCAAATCCAACAAAGACAACTTTGGAGAATATGGACGTTGGGTAATCACCGTGTAGTTATAGAACCCTAATCTAATCTTGACCGTCATAATAGGGTAATGAGGATCATTAGATCCATCAAAGAGTGTCGGTCAGAGTGCTCTATGATCACTCAGAGTGGATTCACTATGATGGTGAAGGAATCCAAGAGAACCTGAGTCATTGATTTGTGAGTGGGTGTGTGATATAATCTCAACCGTAGATATGTCGAGGGCCCCACTTGTTTATGTAACGTTTGGGTGAAGAGACGAGTGATAACTGTCAAATAGTTAGAGGTGTCTATGAAATCAATACCATTGATTTCAGACTCCAAGTATTATGGGATATATCGGAATGGCCCACTGGAGAGGATTCATTGAAATGGGAACTCATGCCTTGTGTCCTACTAATCCAATGAGGAGAGAGTCTGAGTCTTTGTCGATCGTCAATATCATGGAGAGGATTGATTTTAGTTGTCTAATTGGGGATGTTCATGTCCCTAATTGTTTTAATGAATCTTTGGAGGGATTTCTTAGTAGTTGGGGGTCAGACGAGAAGACTCAACATAGTAAATGTTGAGGTAAGCGAAGCTCTCACATGTAACGTGATGAATGAGAGACAAGAAGAGTCAACCCGAGTACTTAGCTTAAGAGAAGGAAGAAAATAAAACATCCCACCATTCTAAGAAGTATCATGGGGTCGGGTGTGTTACAAAGAGGTATCAGAGAAGAGTTCAAACTCTAGGCTTGAATGGGTCACCAAGACCTCTTGACTATTTAATAAAGCTTGTATTTTTCCAGGAATGCATGATTATAACTTTTATGTTGTAAACTAATAATGTTAAATATTGTTTCATCACGTAGGACATACTGAAAAGAAAGTATAAGTGAATGGTGCAACATAGCATGGAAGACACCTCACACCTCATAGATAAGGAATATGATGGTCGGAGGGATAGAGAAACCCCTCCAAATTTGGTAGCCACTGTCAGAAGTCTGGAGCCATATAATGAGAGGCTCATGAGAGCTCAGACCGAGAAGGAAGAGTTGAATGCAGTGCTAATATAGTGATTTTCAAAGATTCAGAAGCACCTGCACCAAGGTCCAATGACTAGTAATGTATAATTGAAATAATCGGAGAGATTGAAAACCCCTTTAGATACCCAGAAGCATGGATTATCCCATAGCAATGTAGGAAGTATTTCTTCTAAGAATAGGCATAAGGATGCAAAGAAAATCAGATCTGGTGGAAATATTTCCACGGAGTCATCTAGTGGGAAGGCCACCATTGAGGAGTTGTCTAGTAGCGATATTAGATCAAGTGTTCCTAAGAAGAAGTAAAAGAGACACTCACAAAGTTCTTTGATGGAGGAATTTAAGAAGGATAAGCTACCTACCTTTGATGGAGAAATCAAGAAGGGAGAAGAAGTTGAGTCTTATGTATTGGGATTGAGAAAGTATTTTTGGGTACATAACTAATTGGAAATTACAAAGGTGAAGATCACCATCTTCAACGTAAATGGAGGAGCTTCAATAGGGTGAGAGGACCTCAAGGAGGTCAAAGGATTGAAAGAGACTAAGTTGACCTAGAAGCAGTTTGAGAAATACTTCAGGAAGACGTACCTATCATAAAAGTACTTTGATAGCAAGATCAAGGAGTTCCATGAACATAAGTAGGGTCGAATTACCATGGATTCTTATGCTAATATATTCTTAGGGCTATTGAGGTATGTTCCCTACCTCAAGGATGAAAAAGAAAGAATACAAAGTTTCCTTAGCGGGTTGCCACAGTCCTATCAGGACATAATTGAATTTGATGAGCATAAGACCTTGGAGGATACCATTAGGAAGGCCAAGTGTTGTTATGATAAATTCAAGCATAAGAAAGAGCCTTCTAGAGATTTGAAGAGAAAATATAAGACCATATTTCAAAAGAATGGATCCAAACCATCCCCATATAATAATCTGAGGAAAGGTGCTCAGTTCAGTCAATGAAGCAGAAGTGTGCATTAATAGAACAACATATCATGTCAAAGAAGGTGAGATAAAGAGTACCTTTCTCATAGTGGAAAGAGGCCAACAGAGTAGGTGAAAGAAAGAGTAGAGGAACCAAATAAAGGGCCTCTATACTATTGGGGTTGTGGAGAGGCACATATATTGATAGATTTTCCTCATAGGAAACATGACAACAAAAGTGTTTATCATGTTCAAGAGGATACTATGGTCAATGATGTGGACAAAAGTGTGTCCAGGATATATGTAGTTGTGGAAAATTGGTAAGCATACCACCAAGATTCTTTAGTGGAGATGGAAGGTATAATTGTCGAGCAACCCATCTCCATTTTAATTGACCTTGGATCTAACCTTAGTTATGTCTCACCTAAAATTGTTGAAGCATGTTCCCTACATAAAAAGAAACATGCAAAGGCATGGTTGGTTCAATTAGCCATAAGAACCAAGACAAAAGTGGCAGAGGTAATAGAGGATTTTCCATTTGAAATGAGTTGACTGCGTACTCAAGCAGCCTTGAATATCCTACCCGTAGGATCATATGATGTGCTACAAGTCATGGATTGGTTGGTGGTTCATATAGAAAAATTGAATTGTTATGATAACACCCTAGAGTGTGAAGATGAAGAAGGCAATGCAATAGTTTTGCAAGGCATTTGGAAGCTTGTTTCAACAAGACAAATATTATCACTACAACTTAATAAATTCAGTCAAAAAGGGTGTCCCTTTTATGAAATACAAGTGCTCAACTCAACAAAGAGAAAGGAGTTGAAGGTTGAATACCACCCAATGTTGTGGAAGTTTAAGGATGTATCTCCAGAGAAGGTACCTTGACTTACTCCAAAGAGAGATATTGATTTTTAAATTGATCTTGTACCTAGAGCAGTACCAACATCAAAATTACCCAATAGGATGAGCACACCACAATTGGTGGAACTAAATTGCAATTGAAAGAGATGTTGGATAAAGGGTATATTAGGTTGAGTGTATCCCCATGGGGAGAACCAACGTTGTTTGTGAAGAAAAAGGATGGTACATTATGCATGTGCATTGATTACTAACAATTAAATAAGATGACCATCAAGAATAAATATCCATTACCCAATATTGATGATCTATTTTATCAACTCAATGGAGATACAATTTTCACTAAGATTGAATTGAGATATGGATATCACCAAGTCAGGATTAAGGATGAAGACATTCCCAAGACAGCCTTTAGAACAAGATATGGACACTATGAGTTTGTATTAGTGCCATTTGGGCTTACAAATGCATCATCCACTTCAATGTGATTAATGAACAGTGTTCTCAACAAGTACTTGGATATATTTGTCTTGGTGTTTATGGATGATATTATGTTGTATTCCAAGACTAAAGAATAACATCAAGGACATCTTAAGATGGTGTTAAAGGTACTAAGAGATCACTATTTGTATGTTAAGTTTAGCAAGTATGACTTCTTTTGGAAGGAAATCCAGTACTTGGGCCACACAATCTCATCAAAAGGAGTGGTAGTAGATTTTGAGAAGATCAAGGTAATTATGGATTGGCCTGACCCTTAGAATGTAGTAGAGGTATTATCATTGATGGGATTAGATGGATATTATAGAAGTTCCATTAAGTGATTTTCCAAGATTGGTCATCCCATTACTTCACTACATAGGAAAGGAAAGAAATTTGTATGGTCAAAAGTATGTGAAGCTAGCTTTCAACAGCTGAAGCATGTTTTGACCAATGCCCCTATTTTGAAGATTGCAGACCCTAAAAAGGATTTCTTCATTTGCATTGATACTTGCAAAGAAAGACTCGGTGGATTTCTTATGCAAGAAGGACAAGTGATTTTTTATGAGTCAAGGAAACTAAATGAGCATGAGCAATGACATGTCACCCACGATCTATAACTTGCATTAATTGTGCATGTTATGAATATGTGGAGACATTACTTGCTTGGAAGAAGGTTTGTCTTAATGACAAACCATTGTGGTCTAAAGTATTTATTTTATTAACCATGGTTGAATACTAGACAAGACAGATGGATGGCATTGATTAGTGAGTTTTATTTTGAAATCAAATGCATAAAAGGAAAGGAAAACAAAGTGGTTGATGATCTCAGCCAAAGTGTACAGACAATACACTTAGCAGTAGCAAGTGTAGGACAGTCTAACATCAAGCAAGGAATTAGAATCCTCTTACAAGAACATGAGTTTTCAATAAGGTAAGAGAGGGATTGCAACAAGAACACGGTGATAAAAATCATGAAGGGTATCAACTTACAGATGATAAATTGATATTGTACAACAAAAAATTGTGTGTGTTTGATTTAGCAGAGCTGAAACACCTGATCATGGATGAATTCCATATAAGACCTTATGTGGGTCATCCTGGTTATCAGAAAATGATAACATCGATAAGGAATTTGTATTATTGGTCGAGAATGAAGCAAGACATCATTGAATATATTGCTAAGTGTTTGGAATGTCAACAAGTCAAATTTGAACACAAACACCCTGCAAGACTATTAAAACCATTGTCAATTCTAGAATGGAAGTGGGAGACAATATGCATGGATTTTATTACTGGTCTTCCAAGAACAGTTAGGAAAGATGATGAAATCATGGTAGTTGTGGATAAGTTGAGCAAGACATATCACTTTATTCCCATCAAATCTACTTTTAAGGCTATAGATGTTGCTAACATTTTTATGAAGGAATTTTTCAGATTGCATGGGTAACCCAAGACCATAATTTCATACAAAGATGCTAAGTTCACTTCAAAATTTTGGAAAGGCTTGTTTGCAGGTTTGGGAACACAACTATCATTTAGCACATCCTACCATCCTCAAACATATAGTCATATCGAAAGGGTGAAAATAGTGTTGGAAGACATGTTGAGGATGCATGTTATGCATCAACCCAAGCAATGGGAAGAATATCTAGCCCTAGTAGATTTTGCCTATAATAATGGTTATCAAAGGTCATTGAAGATGAGCCCATTTGTGAATCTATATGGAAGGAAATGTAGAGTTTCAATTAGTTGGGAAAATCCAATTTAAAAAATCACACTTGGACCATAATTGTTAAAGGAAATGGAGCATTCAATGATTAGGATAAGGCAAAATTTGAAGATAGCATAGGATAGGAAAAAGAGCTATGCAGACAGCAAGAGAACTCATAAGAATTTTAAGGTGGCAGATCATGTGTATCTCAGGGTGAAACACAAGAAGAGATCCCTAAGGATAGGGACTTATTCCAAGTTATCACCCTATTATTATGGTCGGTTTGAAGTCTTGGAAAGAGTGGGACCAGTAGCATATAGAAGTTCCTTTCCACCTACAATTAGAGCTCACAATGTGTTCCATGTGTCTTTATTAAATAAATATGATCATGATTTTAATCATGCTATTGATTGGACTATGATACAAGTGGAAACAAAGGGATAATTACAACAAGAACCTCACAACATCTTGGGCATGAGAGAAAAATTGCTCTGGAATTGAGCCATCATGTAGGTCAAGGTGCAATGGAAGCATTTTGGAGTAGATGAGGATACTTGGGAACTCAAAGATGCCATGAGAATGACATACCCATTTTGTTTTATGTATAAATTGTATATATATGGTGTTGTAAACACTAAGGACAATGTTTCTTTAAGGGGGAATGTAACACCCTATTTTCCCCTATGACTATAATTATGCTAAGACTTCATGTAATGTAATTATGAAGCATGTAATTATGTTTATAATTAATGAAAAACATCATACAATTGACTGAGAAGGAAAAATCCTTAATTATTGGACATGATACCACAAGTGGGACTATTGAGGTGGAATTGATAAGTTTCAATGAAGAAAATAGGAAGTTTGCTTAGCATTCTATCCTACACCTACAAAAATTGAATACACCACCTGCCAATGTACCTGGAGTGCATGAGACCAGGTGACCAGTTATGGAGATCAATATTGGGTGGTTGAGCAGTTATAATTGCTAGCAGATTTGGTATTTAGAGGGATGAAGGGTCAACTGAAACCCCAGATAGAAGGATGCACTATATTATCCATTCAAATTCGGGAGTCTGACTGGAGGATTTCATCTGAAAAAAATCCACAAGAATCCCAAGGATTGGTGGAAGAAAAGGCCAAAGGTGGAAAAAAACAACACACATTTCACAAGTGAATAGGTAGCAGGGAGACGAGGAAGAAAGAGAGAACATGCAAGAAGACTTCAAATACATTAGAAGATAACTAGTGCTCAGGTACTCAACAGACAAAAATTCTTACAAAGGCCCATCATGAATCAAGTGAGTTGCAGACTCACAAAAAAATGGTGTGATGAGTGGAGAGACTCATGCACACAAGTCTGAGTAACAGAGTGGTTGGGAAGTTTTCCTTGAGGAAAATAGGAAATGTTGGGTTGTTATATTCTTTGCAGTGAAAGTCTAGTCGAGGTGAATCAACTGACATTCGAAGGTCGAGGTGGATCAACAGAAGTCAAGATCAAGGTGGATCAACAGCAGTCAAGATCAAGGTGGATTGACAACAAGTCAAATGTCTAGGTAGTCAATCGGGTAAAGTTGAAGTCGAAGATATCGACGACGAGTCAACCAAAAAGAGGTTGAAGTGCGAGCATGATATGACCGACTAGAAACCAAATGAAGGTTGATTGGTATTCGAGTAGTAATCTAACTTGGAGTCGACTGTAATAGAATCCCAAGATTTGTGGGATTTGTAGCCAATGATCTGCATGGATCTATAACCGTTTTTGGGCGCCAATATTTAGGTTTTTTCCTGTTGTAAAGCCTATAAAGAAGCATGTTGTAAGGTCGTAAAGGCTAATGAATGCATAATGAAAATGTAAATAGAATCGTAGGTTGTTGGTCATATAGATGTAAGCCATATTGGTTAGAGGGTTGTTCTTGCAAAGGCAAGAGGGTATGATGTTGATTTTGTCTTAGGTGTGGACCAAAGTTAGACATGTAATCTTTTATTCAGATTGAATAAGAAAACAAGATAGTAGAATGCTCAAGGAATGTTGGTTTTCCCAGTCTAGGGTTTCTAGGGTAAAATATATGTGTATTGTGTGACTTCTTGTGTCATTTTTGTTCTTGATTAAATTCTTCTTATCTTCTATTAGGTTTAGTGTGGAAGTGTCTCTCATTTCCTGACAAGTGCTATCAGAGCAGTGTTATGCTTTGGTGAGTGTATCAGATCTTGATTTACCAATATTGAATATGACAATTGAACCCTAGCTACAGTAAGAGTTGTAAGTCATAAATTGTGTTAAAGATCATGGTAAAGAATGGAAAGCAATTCAAGAATAGAGATAAAAAAATTCAATGGCCAGAAGTTTGAGATTTGGAATCTTAAAATGGAATATCTTCTTGTAGATCGAGAAGAATGGACAATGATCTATCTAGGTACCCATCCAACAAGCATGTCGACGAAAGAATGGGAGAAACTTGAAAGAAGAGTAATAAGTACGATTCATATTTGTCTTGCAGATTCGGTGTTGTTGAATGTCTCAAGTGAATATTCGACCAAGAAACTGTGGGACAAATTGGGAAACTTTACCAGTCGAAATATCTAGTAAATAAGTTGTTTCTCAGAAAGAAATTGTATCTTCTGAGAATGAGTGATGGAAGTTCAGTGGCTGAGCATTTATATGCATTTAATATCGTGTTAAGGTAATTATTTTTTGTGGATATTAAGATCATTGAGGAGGAGAAGTGTGTAAGCCTATTATGTTCTTTTTCGGACTCATGGGATAGCTTAGTCATGGCTATAGGGAGAAATACAACCACATTAGCGCTAGAAGATGTGGTTACTTCTTTGTTGTCAAAAGAAATGAGAAGAAAGAACATGGAAGGATCGAACAAATATGATTTAGTGGTGAGAGGTCGAACGGTTCAAAGAGATAAAGGAAAATTCTCCGGTAGAAAGTTCAAGTCGAAGGGTAGATCTAAATTCTCGGTTCAGTCGACGCAAAGATGTTGGAAATGTGGTAAATTTGGGTATTATAAAAAGGATTGTAAGTCAACGGAAAAAAAAGTCAGTGTTGGATCCGACAAGAAGCAGTCAACTGAGAGAAAGACGACCCCTAATAATGGAGGTGATGTGTACCTGGCGTCAACTAGTACATAGTGGGATCAAGATGTTTGGTTGATCGACTCAGGAGAATCCTATCATATGACACCACACAAATAATGGGTATGTGAATACAAACGATATGATGAATTTGATGTGTTCTTGGGGGATGACTTGACAACCAAAATCATCGGACGAGGAAGAGTTCGACTGATACTGCAGGATGGGAGGAAAAGAACCCTTCCAAGTGTGCTACAAATTATGGGTTTGGCAAGAAACCTGATATCTATCAGCAAGATGAGTGATGCAGGTGTGCATACTCTATTTCAGAAGGATGTGTGCAAGATGGTTAGAGGTGTGATGGTATTAATGAAAGGAGTTTGAATTGGAACCCTATACAACTTATTAGGGAATGTCTACTCGAATGGATGAAACAACATCATTTCTTATTAAATCGACTTGACTACAACTTGACTCGACTCGACTCGAGCCAAGTCGGTACAAAATGACTCAACAAGACATGATAAAATCGACCCGACCAAGTTATGGCACGAGAGGATAGCACAAATTGGACAAAAAGGACTTCGAGCTATGCAAAGAAAATGTATGGTTGAAGGGTTTCCTGAATGTGGTTTAGAGGTCTATTTTTGTGAACATTTCATATATGGAAAACAAATTTGGGTGAGGTTATCATATGAAGCAACAAGGAAAAAGATAGTGATGTGTTTGGCCCAACTACAGTGCCTTCACCTGGTGGATCCATGTATTATGTCTCCTTCATAAATGATTTTTCTAGGAAGACATAGATACATTTCCTAAGGAAGAAATCAGAGGTTTTCAAGAGATTTAAGAAGTTTAAAGATATTGTGGAAAAGCATACAAAGAAGAGGATTAAAGTGTTGAGGACTTACAATGGTGGTGAATTATGTGGAAAAGAATTTGATCATTTATGTAAGAAGTGTGGCATAGCATGCAAAAATACCACACCATATACCCCACAACAAAATGGAGTTGTCGAGAGAATGAACAAAACTTTGATGGATAAGGAAAGGAGCATGTTGAGTGGTGTTTGGCTCACACAAGAATTCTAGGCGGATGCAGTCGACACTGCAAGATATCTGGTGAATATGTATCCTTCATCGACGCTAGTTGACACGAATCCACATGAGGTATGTGTTGAGATTTGGGTACCTTGGAAAGTGGTCCCCTTGTGTTTGTGAGCTTCTAAACACATGAGGGAAGTACTTTGTACCTTGTACTATGTACTTTATGTCTAATTTCACTTTGACTTAGGATATTTAAGTCAAAAGTGAAATTTGGTCATTTTAGCCTAAAGTGACAATTAATTCACAAAGTGAGTGAATTAATAGACATAAACTGAAACTATGGAAAGTTAAGTAAAGTGGGTTTTGAGTTGAGATTTAGATGAGATGATATCAACCATTGATTAGGGATGAGATGAGATGATCTCAGCCACCCATCTTTTAGGTTTCATTATGATCCTAAAAGAGGGCGCAAGGGGAAAAGGAGAGGTCATTCACTCATTTGTTCACTGCAAGAGTTTGAGAGAGAGCAAGAGGATGAGGTTTCGGGTAGAGGGAGAGGAAATCTTGGGTGCCTCTTTGCATGGATGGCTCATGGAGGCTTAGTTCCCTATTTATTTATTGAGGATATTCTAGATCTAAGGAGGGCACACTTAAAGAGGAGGGTGCATCAGTAGTGGGGAGGTATTAGAGGGATCAGATTGCAGTGTGATATGTTTCAGAGGGAGGCTACACTTCAGTATCAAAGTATTGTGGAGAGGTTTCCTATTCATATCTTCCAGTTGGCATCTGGCTCCATTTTAGTGGTCTTGGCAGCATTTTTGGGGGGCGCACCATCCTGGGGCGCTCTTACTTCTTTTGGACTTGTATTTCAGCTTGGATCAAGTTGTTATTGTATCAGGTTTGTATATATTTTGTACTTGTTGTATTCCACCATCTATTCTCCTCATATATAGACATATATTCCAAACTGGTTTTCCCCGGGTGGGGGGTTATCCATGGTCATGTTGACCAAAAATACATGTGTGTTAGAGTGTAGAAATGCTTTATTTTCAGCTGTAAAGATCTCTAGGTGTGTTACAATTATTTTAGTATGCATGTGCTAACCCTTGGTGACTAAAACTACATGCTAGAGCACCTAAAATTGTGAATGTAACCATAACAAATCAACAAGAAGTTCCTGAACTTTTGGTTGTCCTAAAACAACAACAAAACCTTCATTGATAGTTGAAACTTAGAGCCAACTTGAGGTCAAAGACAAACCTAGTTGGCAGCTTGATAGGACCTGGAAAATCTTCATGGTATTAGGGCTTAGGTGGCTGATTTTTGAGTAGTTTGGACAGCATATGAGTGGGTTCTTCTATACATCTTCTTGGAAGATTTTGTGGACAACGATTGACAGTTTTTAGTGGCTTCTTGTGGGAAACTTTTTGTAGAATATTGTATAGTATTTTGTGCACAGTTTCGACAACCTCTTTTCACACCTGTGGGGACAAGAGTGAGGTTGTATTTCACAACCTCTTTTCACACCTATATTGCTATGAGTGAGGTCGGAGTTCGATTGCCTCTTTTCACGCCTGTGTTGACAGGAGTGAAGCAACATTCCTTTGCAGTTTGAGCATCAGTTGGAGTGTATTTTGGTAGACATGTCATCATCTTAGATGTGTGTGGAGGATAAGCTAGTTGGGGCTAGAAATTGGTCGCCTTGGAAGGCGAGGATAGTCTTTGTCTTACAATATCTCGAACTATGGAATATAGTTCAGGAGCTTGTTCCTGCTATTCATAATACTACCCCCGTCTTGGTGGCAGAGTTCAAGAAGAGGAACAACAAGGCAAAGAGGACCATATGTGATGTAGTGAGAGATCATATCATTCCCCACTTGACTGGGAAAGATTATGAATATGATATATGGGTATATCTATGCAAGTTGTATGAGAGATCTAATGAGAACTGGAAGTTGTTTCTTCATGATCGACTAAGGGGAATTCGCATGCTCGAGGATGAGTCGGTTACTTCCTTCCTTGATCAATACACCCAGATTAGAGACAATCTTGGAGCCTTCAGAGAGGTGGTGAACCCCAACTCTATGGTGAGGACAAATTTGAACAGCTTCACCAAACCATGGGGTCCATTAGTTCGCGTCATTGTTGCCAGGGAGGCCATGCCCACATGGGAGAGGATGTGGGATGACTTCATCCAGGAGAAGACTAGACTTGTGGAAAAGACTTATGGATAGCATTAGCAATAGACAATGCATAGTGATGAGGACCTTTCTCTTTGGACAAAGGGAAAGAAGAAGACCGGTCGGTGAGGTCGGCAGGGTCCTAAGTTTGGGGCATGCTGGCAGCCAATAATTCTTGTCAAATTTTATCATGATAAAATTTTGTCGCCAAGGGATAAAAATTTTTGTAGATGCCTCCTGCTCCTTACAAACTTTTCTATCCTTTTGGTTTTGATAATATTCATTAGCCTAGCTGCATGTAATAATTCATCATTTTAATCTATCGTTTGCTTTGTTTAATTTCATGATTGAAAGCATGAAATTAGAACAAAATTTAGCTTCAGTAATCATCATACAAATTGTGATTTATTTTGTTTCTTTTGTAAATGGGATTGTAACTAAAGGGCATCTATATTATTTTTATACACCTACAAGTTTGTAAGCCTATCTCTTTAATTTGTTGATCCATTACCATAACATTTGATTTATCCACTTTGGGAGATATGACTTAGTCATTTCTATTGCCTTTTATATGGTTTTTACATTTGACATATGCTTGACTGCGTAGCTAGCAGAACCTTGGGTTAAATTCGAAATATGAATCCTACTCTTAGCAGTCGTATCATGATCTTGTCACCCTGGTACAGGATTGACACACTCACATTAAACATAACCCTTTGTCTTTCATAGCTCAAGATTGCATTCATTGTTGAAAGAGGTAAGCAGTAGTGTTTTGAGTTTAGTATTCATTTCTTAGAATGGTTTAATGTCTTGCACGTCCTCTGGTTATTACCCACTCAAAGCTCCAAATGTTTTTTATGGAATCCTCCCGAATCCTTAGGTATTGGGTTCCTCTCGTTTATGTAGACCTCTTCCTATTGTTTGTGTGTTGGAGAACACAACCTACCTCTCGCTGCCTTTGTTTTTTCTATGTGATAGTATCCATGGCACTCGTCATAAGAATAGAACCCAATGGTTCACAAGCCCTCCTCTCTCATGATGATGTCGTAGACGGCATTGTGGCACATGGCTGGGATGTTTTCATCAGACGGTTTGAGGGTTTCAACCTTGTTATGGCCCAATATTTCGCTCAGATGTTTGATGGCACCAGGGACAAGGTTGGGGATATGCAACTAGAGGTGACAGAGGGTTCCATTGCAGAAGCCATGGGATTATCCCAGGAGGGAGAGTGATGGTTCAAAAACACCAAAATCTAAGGTGTGCCCTAGAATTTTCTCATGGCCTCCAAGAAATCATTTTGTTTCCCTAAAGGTACACCAATTTCTCTTTTCAAACCCTGATGGCATGGCTTGCTCTTAATGTTGAAGCAATTTATTACCTGTGAAGGTATATATGGACTGGTATTCTTGTATCATGTCCGCTTGCTCATGATTTTTCTATGTTTTAAGTTGAATGTGCATTTTTATTTGCATAGGAGTTTACAGAAAATGGCTAAGTTCTACCAGAGGTAGAATTTAAACCCACAGTCAATCCTATTTCACCATGGCCTCATCTAAATCCTTATGGTCTCACATCTGTCTAAGACTAGGGATAGTTGGGGAAATCTATTGTTAAGAAATAGTTTTACCCTACCTGAAGTTGAAATAGAATCACCTCTCCATCTCAATGAAAACCCCAGTCCCTGCCAATCTAACCCTACTGATGAAAATCTATGTATTAATTTAAAGGAATACCATGCATCAACATATCAAACCTCTATTGCTATCCAGAAGCAATCGGGAAAGAATCCATGATGCGATTATGTGCCCAGAAAGTCATTAGAAGAGGTTTTAGATGTGTTAAAAGATAGGGTTCCTACTGTTCCTCCCCATGAGCCGATTCAGGTTGTTTTAAACAAATCAAGTGTCAAGAAAAAGGGAAGGCATAAAAAACAGAGTGATCCAGATGTGAATTTTACGAATAAGAGGCTAGGCCGACTCCTATCTAGGAAATTGTGAAACCAACAACGTGGTAATGAGGAAACAACCCCAGTGATCAAGATCGATGATCATTTTGATGAAGATGATATCGATAATTTTATTGCGCAAGAGGATGTAGATGACCAGTTTCTGGGAAAGGAAATTGGTACTGATGCAATACAGTATGATTTTGTTTCTAATCTCCCACCATTCCTAAAGAACCGAGAAGGTTTATCTGGTATACAACATGATCTGAAGAAAATTATAGGATAGACTAAAATGCCCTCTACAAAACAGGCTCTACCTCTACCTACCATAGAACCAGTTCACTATGAAAACTATCTTGATTGGGTTGAAAGGTACTATAGGGATATCCCCTATCTCCAAGCACATTTAAACCAAATGGTAGGATGAAACTCATTTATCGAGAGAGAGAATGATGAATTGAAAGCATGTGTTCAATTGAACGCTCACAGGGAAAACAAGAGGATTAAACAGGTTGGCAATGTAATTATTAAAAACTCAACGAATTTCAACACCATCATAAATTTGGATTTATCATATGCTTCCTTATCAAATCTCTGAAATGGTAAATATTTGTTTTGATTTTTGTGATTTGTTTCTGTTTAAGAAACAATAAATAGATTCACTTTTGATTTTGTTTTTATTTTGAGACTAGCTACATAATCGAAAGATTCTATAGCCATTCTATTTAAAATTATTTATTTCTATTATTATCTAAACTTTGATTTTGTTTTATCTTTTCAGGTAAGCAACATCTTATGATATTATGTTTAAGGACAATGAATCATGGGATAAGTGGTTCAATTAGTTTAAGTAATTTCCCATTTTTGAAGAAAAAACAATGTCATTAATGTAATTATTTTTTATGTAAGAACTCCTACAGGAGTATTCCTGTTGTTATTCTATTTTTTGCAAAATAGAATTATTTTCAGGGATCACCCTCTATATTGTATGATAAGAGGTAAATGATCCAAGACATGTTTAAATAGTTGTTGTTTCTTAGTGTATAGAACAAATTTTTTTGGATTACAGAATGGACATATAATTTTGGAAGTGATATGGGAAAAGCGGTTTGTTGTTGGCTTTAGACCTGTGTAAATTGTGCAATGTTTGTTTCATTTTATTTTCCTATTATTTCTGTGTTATGAGATGTTATTAGTGTTGATTTATCTTTAGTCTTGTCTTCACATGATATTTCATATCGTTGATTATTTAAATGTTGTCCATGATTTGTTGGTCTAGTTTGTACCTGTGGTCGATCAATCATTTAGTTATTTATGAGTTTACTTATGATGTTAAATGATTGATAACATCACTACCCAGGATTGAGATTTATTTCATCCTCAACTATTGGTTATCTTGAGGTCACGGGATATTTAATAAGTTATCTTTCTGTTGTTATAAATTCACTCCAAAAGCATGAAATACTTTATTGAATTTCTTCAAGAAGTTTTCTGATTGTTTCTGTCATAGGTTTCCTCTTAATACAGGACAAACAAGAGCTCATACAATGCAGGGATATAAAATTAGATTCTTATGGCTGATCAGTTAGAGGTTAGTATATTTAATTAGCTTTGACTATTTTTGTGTCATCGTTGCAATCGTATTTACTTGGTATTTATTCGTTTAAAATCTTTAAACACCAAAAAGAGTATTGTTCATATTTGACCTCGTTCAGAAACTTTATCAAACAATTGTTTTCACAATATTTTATTTAAACCTTGTAGATTGTTTATAATCATTTTATATTAGCATTATTAGTTCAACATTTTGTAATTAGTAGGTTGATCATTAGAATCATAGCTTTAGATTAGTTTATTTCCTTTCATCTTTTTTTAGGACCTTAGTTGGCTAACGGAGCCATTAACCCCGTCAGGTTATATCATACCAAATGGATTGGGTTAAATAGACAACCCCGGTCCGGATCTATCCTTCCCATTGACAGTGTGTCATAAATGCTCGTCAACAAATGGTGGTAAAAGGAGGGCCTGAAATTAATTGATGACACGTGGAGGTCATAAGACTCCCCCAAACAACCGTTCTCCTGGCATAGTGCATAGTTGCTCAGAAAATAACACTACACTTGATCCAGCCACTACCTCAAACACTACCCCTGACATTCTCATCGAACTAGTGACACTAGTTCCTCAAGGGATTGGCGTCCAATAAATTGTTTGCCAGTCGATCATAAGAACTCAAAGTTTTTTATCTCGAATTAGACAACCTAGTTCACAAATCCCCGAGAACAACCTCAAGACACTGGTCTACCCAAAAACCCTTTTGGTAGTAATACTACCAATCATGTTGAAGCACTTATCCTTGGTGCTGGAGGATCTGGTATCCCACCATCTCCACCTGGTTTTTCTACACCTTATTCAGAAGGGGAATCCTCGGACGAAGGTAGTTCTTCATTTGAACCATCTCAACCTTTGACTCCACCAACTCCCATGTAAAACCAAAATAATACCACCAAACCTGATCAAGATGTCCTGGTTGTACCTAGACCCCGACACCCATTGCCCAACCCCTTGATTTCACAAATCCCCGAGAACAACCTCAAGACACTGGTCTACCCAAAAACCCTTTTGGTAGTAATACTACCAATCATGCTGAAGCACTTATCCTTGGTGCTGGAGGATCTGGTATCCCACCATCTCCACCTGGTTTTTCTACACCTTATTCAGAAGGGGAATCCTCGGACAAAGGTAGTTCTTCATTTGAACCATCTCAACCTTTGACTCCACCAACTCCCATGTAAAACCAAAATAATACCACCAAACATGATCAAGATGTCCTGGTTGTACCTAGACCCTGACACCCATTGCCTAAACATCCAGAGAAATGGATGCCCAAATTTGATCCAGATTTGAAGCAATCAGCTAAGGATCACATCAAGAAATTTATGCTAGTTGTTAGACTTCGGAGTGTTGAACATGAAGATGTCATTTCCAGATTATTTGCTTACACTTTTGAGGGGAATGCCTCAACCTGTTATTTTCCACAACAACCTTAGACCATCGTCTCTTGGGACAAGTTTGAAACCTGTTTTCTAGAAAAATTCAGAGATGAAAAATCTCTGGAATTCTTGGTAATGGAACTCTCTAATTTGAAAATGAACCCTAAAAAAAAAGTTAAAGACTTTAACCAGAGATTCCTAACGTTGAAAAAAAAAATCCCTGTAGATTTGATGCCTGCAGAAAATTTGATTGTCGCATATTATACTAAGGCCCTGCATAACAACATAGCCATATGGGTTAAAAGGTCCAAAAAGAACACATTATTAGAATCCTTCGAGGAGGCAATCCTGATTGAGAAAGACAATATGAGCTTAAAAGATAATCCAAGTAGTGAGGTTGAAATAGCTTCATCTTCTAAAAATAAAATAGAGATTCTCACTACGCCTCCTCAAGCTAAAAATCAACAAGAAACATTAGACTTGGAGAGTTTGTAGAAATATTTCCAGAAATTATCCAATCAAGTCGTTGACTTGAAAATATCAGTTGAGGAAGAATCTACAAGTAAAGGATATTTCAGACCACCTTTTAGAAAACCTTTTCCTCCAAATCGACCAAACCCAACCACAGAAGGTCTGAACTTCGAAGGTCTACAATATGCTTTGCAAACAATATTGGAAGCACATGACAATTATATTTCTACTCCTCCTGAGAATCATGATGATACAGGTGAGGAAGAAAAACCTGATGAGGAGGATTCCTCCCCTCCCATTTTCGGGCACTTATCGAACAACATTTTTCAAGCAAACTTTGAAACTGTCCATCCCTATAACACTAGAAGTAAAACACAAAACAAACCTTCACCCGAAACAAGTAAAAATGTGGTTTCAAAACAGCCAAATCAAACTGAAACAAGACAAGACACTATTGCCTCAGTTTTAGAATATGATGTACTTGAAGATCTTAAAAAACTAAGGGAAAATATTTCAGTTTTTGAATTGCTAGAATTTCCACTTATCCTATAGAAAATGCTCCAAAACATTGTTGAAAATAATAAAAACAATGATCTTATTAGCAAGAAATCAGCAGAAATTGTCTTAATAAAAGCTATAGATGTCCCAGGTAAAAATTCATCTGAAAACCAGGATAAAAGGGACTCATCAGAAAAAACTGTAGGAAACTTACATAAAGTTGTTTCAGGTACAACCATAAAAAATCAACAGAATTCTACTATTTCTGCACAAAAAAATGTGTTTCCTTTTTTATTAACTTTTGAAAATTTTAATAGGAATGTACATAATTGTATGGTTGATTCCGGTGCATCGTCAAATGTGTTGCCTTTATCTATATGCCAGAAAATTAACGTTGAGGTAAAACCTTCTGATTTAAAGATCATTCAATTAGATCGAGCCAATGTCAAAGTTATTAGTTGTTAGGGATCTAACCCCTCACGTAGGTGGAACAATATATTCAGATGTAATAAAGATCAATATTAATAAGGCCTTTCAATAAGGTAGAATAAGTCTAATTAAAGAAGACCTAATAGAATCTTTCGCTTCTAGAAGGATCTTCCTCTAGATGGTTCTTTTGATAGACATATTTAGTATAAATAGAAGTCGACGGTATGAGAACCCTAGCTTGGATATTATTGTAATAGAGCTCTACTCGACTGGAGGTTTCCCCCTCGAAGAGGCAAGTGAACATTGCTCTCAGAATCAAATTGCTCTTTCTGGTGTTATTCTGATACCATTTCAGTGTTATTGTAGTGTTGTTTTGGTTATATTGTTGTTTATCTGCCATTTCTAGCATTTGATTTCTGTTCTGCATACTTTTTATACCTGGAATATTACAAGTGGTATCAGAGCACTTTCCTCGATAGAAAATTGTGGGTTAATTTTTTTTTTTAAGGGTAGAGACGTATTCCAACGTCTTTAAGCCACAGAGATCTATAATTACGCGCCTAAACCCGTGGTTGAGGGATTCATACATGCAAGAAATAAAAGTGGTAATTAAGTGCACATCTGTTGGCCACCCTTGTAACCTCTGTTGGTACCCCTTCGAGTGGTAGCGCATCAAACAACACCTTTGTACGGATCAACATAGATTTCTTGAAGCCCTCTTTAGATAAACCGATCGGCCACCTGACTGTTATAGTGCCACCGAGAACATCACTCGGGAAGATACTCTCTAGTAACTAGGTATTCGGGTAGTACGGCTAAGGGCACGGTCTAGCCTCCTTAGTTGGTACCCTAAGATATTGGGCCGAGTACTACTGTTGGACCCCGCACATATATCAGAGAGCTATAGCACAAGGCAAACCCTTGTCTGTAGAACCCTTGAATACCTAACCCTTGGGGACAGAAACAAAAATTAAAACAGACAAGATCTATTGCTGCGCAATTGTGTTCAAGTTCCCAATTCACTACACATTTCTTCCTAGTTAAGAATTTGGGCATTTCATCACTGCATTATTCTTCATATTAGAGTATAACTCTGCAGGTGTAAAAAAAAAAAAAAATTGGAAATTTTTGCACCATTATTTGAGACCTATTCCATTGGATTTATCTCTTCACCCTTATCACATTCATACGTATCATTTTTCAAAAAAAAAAATTACCCCACCCACCCCTTTTCGGTTCCCTCATCATCATGGCCCATACCCATAGCCAAGACTTGGAAGCTCACTTTAATACCTTGCAATCTAATTTCACAGAGACCCAACAAGAAGTGAGACAACTCAGTGCCAATGTTGCCACCATCAATACAAACATACATTCCTCCATCGCTGCCTCAATCACGGAACTCAAACAAGACATGACTACCCAGCTTGAATATGTCATTTCGATGATCTGCACCAAGCTGCAAATCCCTGCAAATCCCCCTTTATCCGGCTGACCTTTGCATACTGAAGCTGAAACTTCCTCTCATCCCATGATTTTCAGCCCCATCACTTTTAGCGTGACCTACGCCTTCTGCGGGTGGATGTGAACAAATTTGATGGCTCAGATCCCACTGGTTGGGTAACTCAAATGGAACATTATTTCTCTTTATACAACATTACAGATGACTTGGCCAAACTCTGGTATGGTGTTCTCCATCTAGATCAAGAACGTTGGCAATGGTGGCAATGGAGAAAAACTTTCCGTCAAGGGTATCTTTCTTGGACACACTTTGTGGTAGAGCTTTATGAATGATTTGACACTGACACCAACCATTTAGGTCATTTGACAAAGTTGAAACAATCTGAAACATTGGAAGACTTTATAGCTTCTTTTGAGCGACTGGATTTTCGGACAGAGGGCATGTCTGATGATTTTTTCCGAGAATTTTTTATCAGTGGCCTCAAGGATGAGATTTGTGCCCATGTCCTCATGGATCAACCTCAAAGTTGGGTGGAGGCTACTAAAAGAGATAAGGAAGCACAACAGGTTATCTCTTTTCAAAACTAGAAACCCTCCTTTATTCCTCGCACTAAACCAGTAAATCCCACTACTCCCTCTGCTCCACTAAAGATCAAAAAATTGACAAGGGTTGAAATGGTTGAATGCCAACTCAAAGGCCTTTGTTATAATTGTGATGAAAAATATTTTTTGGGCCACAAGTGTAAGGAAAAAAATATTTTTATGGCCATCTCGGAGGATATTTCGGAAGAGGATGTTGAAATGCCCCTTATGTCTGAGTCACCTGAAACCACTGACATAACCCCTCCCTTAGACCCTCCCGAAGTAGAACCAATCATTTCCCTAAATGCTCTCACTGACTTTTCTGCTCCCCAAACCCTCAAGCTAATTGGTTACATCAAGCATAGGAAGGTCATCATTCTTGTTGATAGTGGAAGCACCCATAATTGTATTCATCATCACATTGCCCAAGAAACTCATTGCTATATCCATGTAGTCAATAATTTCCAAATCATGATTTCCAATGGTAGCTCCATGAAATGTGGAGGGAGTTGTGAAAACTTGTGTCTCCAAATTGGTGACTACCACCTGAAATCTCATATGTTTTCTATCGACATGGTTGGTTGTGACATTGTGTTGGGTGCATACTGGATAAGGACTTTGGGTCCCACTCTCATGGATTTTAAGGAAATAACCATGCAATTCGACCAGGAGGGCCAACAATATAAGTTCCAAGGCATCATTGTTGGTTCACCTGAGATCATTAGTTCCCATCGCATGGAAAAGTTGTTCAAAAAAGGTCATTTTGGCGTTATTGCCCAATTCCATGCCATACAAGCAACTGAGACACCCTCGGTGCCGCAAGACCTCCAATCCATCCTCTCTAAACATCAAGTGATATTTTCCACTCCCCGTGGACTCCCTCCTTCCCGTGGTGTTCATGATCATTCCATTTCCCTTGTACCAGGAAGCCTTCCTCCCAATATTCGTCCCTATCATCACCCCTTTTCCCAAAAAAATGAAATTGAGAAAATGGTTCAAGAACTGCTTAATGCAGGCGTTATATGCCCTAGTATGAGCCCCTACTCTTCTCATGTGGTCATGGTCCTGAAGAAAGAAGGTTCTTGGTGCATGTGTCCTGACTTTTGTGCCCTCAAAAAAATCACCATTAAAGATAAATTTCCCATTCCTGTCATTGATGACCTCTTGGATGAATTGAGTGGCGCCCAGTTCTTTACTAAAATTGATCTTCGTTCTGGATACCACCAGATACATATGAAAGAGGGAGACATTCCTAAGACTTCCTTTAGAACTCATGAGGGCCACTATGAGTTTTTGGTCATGCCCTTTGGCTTGTGCAATGCCCCCTCCACCTTCCAAAGGCTCATGAATCATGTCTTTTGTCCTTTTCTCCATCATTTTGTCTTAGTTTTCTTTGATTATATCCTCATCTATACCAAAAACTAGACAGAACATCTTGCTCATGTGGATCGAGTTCTCCATATACTCTCTCAACACCAACTTTTCCTAAAATGGTCTAAATGTGCTTTTGGCACCTCATAAGTCAAGTAGTCGAGTCATCTTGTTGGCAAGGACGATGTCAGGGTGGATCCTAAAAATATTGAAGCTATGCAAGACTGGCCTCACCCAAAGACTCTCAAAATCTTGCGAGGATTTATGGGCTTAACAGGTTATTATCGCAAGTTTGTTAAGAATTATGGAAAGATTGTGGCACCTCTCACTACACTCCTTAAAAATAATTATTTCACTTGGAATCCAGCAGTTTCTCAGGCTTTTCAAACCTTGAAGATGGCCATGTGCACCACTCCAGTTCTGGCCCTTCCTGATTTCACAAAGACCTTTGTCCTAGAATGTGATGCTTCAAGGGAAGGAATTGGCGTTGTCCTTATGCAAGAGGGTCGGCCTTTGGCCTTTACCAACAAACAACTTTCTGAACAAAATTTGGGCAAATCAATATATGAAAACGAAATGTTGGCTATTATGCATGTCATTGATCTGTGGCGCCCTTATCTATTTGGGCAACACTTCCAAATTAAGACAGATCATCAAAGCCTCAAGTATTTTCTGGAACAACGCATTTCCTCCCTAGAGAAACAAAAATGGGTGACTAAGCTCTTTGGATATGATTATGAGATCATTTACAATAAAGGCAAAGACAATGTGGTTTCGGATGCACTTTCCCGAAAATATGAAGATGAAGGATCATTTTTTTCTCTCTCCTTCATTGTGCCAAATTGGCTCCAAGTCGTTCGCCAAGAATGGCTACACGATCCCAAAAGTTCACAAATGATACAACAATTGCAGTCCAATTCTCCAATTTCCCCAGGGTACTCTTGGCTACATGATGAGCTTCACTACAAAGGTTGTTTGTATTTAAGTAAACAGACAAACTTAAATCCATGGTACTTTCTGAGCCTCATGCTACACCCACAGCTGGGCACTACGGGTTTACCAAAACCTATGACAGGGTCAAACGTTCTTTTTTCTGGGATGGTATGAAACAAGATGTCTGTAATTTTGTAGCTGAATGTGATGTGTGTCAACGCAATAAGGGAGAAACATGTTGGAGACACCTACTACACTGAGAGGGGGGAGGTGAACAGTGTAGGGCTCTTTTTCCCAAAAATCCTTAGTTAAAAATCACCATTAACTCATTACTCATTGTTTTCATTTATAACCAGTTAAATTTCAACACATATCAACAACATATATCATCAATATATCATCAACTAGTCATCACCACAAGGAACACAAAGAACACAAGATGTATGTACAATTTTCTTTTTATTACGGACTACAATCCTTGGGGTTTTTCAACAACAATTGAATAGAGTACAACTCTGCAAGAGCACCAACTCTATAATGCAAGACTCATCTTACACCCTCAGCACCAACTGAGATGAGACAACAATCCTCAACAGATATCAATCTGTATCATAAACAAGTGCATCAACCATGCACCAACCTGTGCCAAACAACCTAATCAACTTGTACCATAAACAAGTGCATCCAACCATGTACCAAGTATATACAAATCATGTGTCGACTACTCATCAACAATGACTCATCAATATGTACCAACATCATCAACTATACACCTCATGTATGTGCCAACTCATCAATTGCTTGTCTCAACCATGACTAGTTTTGGATTAGTCAACAACCCTAACTTGAAATAATCATAACTTTGTACCTATAATGAATAAAGATATAAAACTGATACACAATTTTCTTCAGTGTGTTTTATACAATTCCTCTATGTTTCACGACTTGGAACCTCTCAGAAAAGGATTTATAGCAAAAATGGCATACCTTGTTGAATTTTGGCTTATTCTAGAGACCGACCTTGTAGAGCGTGCCCCACACGGAATATTTATTGAATCAATCAGAAACTATTACACAACATACTATAGACTGTAATATAACCAACACAATTAGTATCATTTAATTTGTATCTGTTATGAATAAGTTATTATGTTTGTACCTAAAACAATTGTTTTAGACTAGTTTCAGGACTAGCCACAAACCATATTTTCCACGGAGTGTATCTCCAAAAATAAAATGACCCACAAGCTGGATTTTTTACCACAGATACTTGGATATGTTTCCTCAATGCAATATCAATTTCATAGTCTGAATTATTATATAAAATAATTTATTACGAAAATCGTGAGATGACCTGTAAATAACATACCTTAGAAAGCATCATGAAAAGAATTTATCCTCCCTTGAATTCCGACCCTCTTTTCTTCACCTTCCCTCTGAAATTTGGCTTATATATCCTTTGGTTACCTCATTCACCTATATATCTTCAATATGATCAAGTGTTCCACACCAAAAATGCTCAATAATCTCTCACAAGAAGCTCTCCACCAATACTCAAAAAGATATTCTCACAAGAAGCTCTCCATTGATCCACAAAAAGGATGATCTATAAGAGACCATTGCTATCTTATTTATACTTTCATCCTCTAGGTCACTTAACCCATTTTTAGGTCACTTAACCCATTTCTAGGTCACTTAAC